>BMAV01020121.1:0-27257 GCA_019973955.1 Trichonephila inaurata madagascariensis
AAATAGAGATCTATTTCTTCGAGATTTGGCTTGTGCTTCTTGATATATTTTTTTGGCCAAACTATTTTTCCTCTTAAATTTTTTACGTAAGACAGCAGACTTAGGAACAATTTTTCTGAGCTCACCAAAATGTAGTTACTTAAAAACGGAAGCAAAATTTCCATGGATTACCGTGTGGAATCAGAGGTTGAAAAAAAAACTTTATTATTTGACATACAAGTACATTGTTTTATGTTTAATTTAAATCTGAATTTATACTTTTCAAAACTTCATAATACAAATTTGACTTTTAGAAACCATGCATGTATAAAGTAGTAGTAGTAGTAGTACCTCTATTAAGAGACACACCTCTAATTAAGGGACAGTTCTATTGGTCTTGATGGCTATTGGTTAGAATAGGGACTTTTCTTAATGTATTTATCTCTTATTATATTGTGACGGGCTCACGCGTCTTTTCTTTAACATAACCTCTGGGTTCTTTGACGGCCAAGATTAATGGCAACTCTTTTCCAACCAAAATCCAAGAAGCGAAATGCGAATAATAAATGCAAATAAGATAGCTTTTAAAAGAACAGAAGTTTCAGTAAGCAGAATGGCAATTTAGGGAAAGTTATGTTTGGAGGAGATACAAGCGTGAATTGACAGCCTATCGTAAAGCTACCGGGACACCCTGCCGCTGCTACAAGGTGCATACCATTGCACGCGCGCCCAGATGTTTCTATACAGTGATTGAATCTTAGTTTGGATTAAGGTAGGACTGATTATTTGATATTAGGACTTATAATATTATCAGAAGTGAGAGTAGGCGGATTATATAATTATTTAGAGATAGTGATCCAAATTACGTGATTCGGTTTAACTACACTGGTGTGCAAAACTTAAGCAACAGGTGGGTTTATTGCCATAACTTCACGAAAAATCATCTGAGAGACATGAAATTCTGAAATGAGGGAGAGTATTATGTACGTAAAGGATGACGAAAGCATCGGCGCTGGAAAAGGAATACAACGCATACGGTATGGAATCAAACAAAAACAAGCTTTATTGAACGCATAGTATCGTGACTCATGATTGTCTATCCAACAGGAAGAACAACAAGCAGATGTTCCTTAATATGGTATACGCCCTCCCCTTACTACAATGGTTGCTTTGCACCGTCTCCGCATACTCAGAACCAGCTGGTGCAACATTTCTTGAGGTAGGAGTGCCCATTCCTCAATCAACATCTGTTTGAGTTGTTGGTTGTACTCCGGATGATGTGAGCGTGTGGCAATACGTCTCCCCAAAGCATCCCACACATGTTCGATGGAATTTAAATCTGGGAGCCCGCTGGCCAATCCATTCGAGTGATATCTTCACTTTCCAGCAGCTCCTCAACAGCAAGAGTGCGATGTGGCAGTGCATTATCATCCATAAAGATGAAGTCTGAGCCAATGGCACCTCGGAAAAGATGCACATGGGGAAGAAGTACCTCCTCACAATAGCGATCCCCGGTTAAAGACCCTCTGTCGAAAATGGGAAGCCCAGTTCCGCCGTTCAGCATAATGCCAACCCAGACAAGAACTCCAGGACCACCATAACGATGTCTTTCCTTGATGTTACTGGGATAAAACCGGGTCCCAATCTCTCTCCAAATCAAAACGCGTTGAGAATCGCTTCTGGTACTGAACCGACTCTCATCCGTAAAGAGAACACGACTCCATTGATCAGTTGTCCAGTTTTGTGCTCTCTGTCCCACTGTAAACGGTGGCTTCGTGTGGCCATCTTCAACGGGAGGCAGCGTTCAGGACGGCGGTTGAACAGGCCCCCTTTGTGAAGGCGTCTGGCCACAGTAAACCGCTACAATTGTCGACCCGTTGCTGTACAGAGTTTCTGAGCAATGGCGCTGGCTGACTGCTGTCGAACTTTTTTCGCCTGTAGGATGATATATCGGTCATCCCCTGCAGTTGTCGTCCTCGGGCGGCCACACCAACCTTTCTAACAGCTGTACCTGTGGTTTGGAACGCTTTCCAAGCGCGCAAAACAACACTTTTGTTGATTCGAACTCTGCAGCTACACTGGTGACAGTACGCCCCTCCTCCAGCTTCCGATCATTCTTCCACGTGAAGTCATCCAGATGATTTCTTCTAGCCATATTTCACGAACTGACTCACTGGCACTTGCAGAGAATATGGTGAATTGCGTCTCCGTCCTTCATTTCATTCTACTGTTGAGCAGCGCGCGCCGACATCACGCGTTCTGCGTACGCTCATATCGCTTCTGACGTTTTGTTCCTTATATTTGCATACGCATGATGTTTCTACTGACTTACGTGTTCCCTCTACTGATCTTCAGACCTCCTTTTCTGCAATTTCATTTCTAACTGCTAAATTTTTACATTGTTGCTTAAGTTTTGCACACCAGTGTACTTTTGTGTGTTCGCTCATTATAGATTCCCACTTATATAAATTTATCTAAATTGTTAGACGTTAAGTTATATTCTTAATAAAGTCATATTAAGAATTTAAAATGTCTGTTCATTATGAGAATCCAAACATCTAATTCACGCTGACAATCAAAGATATGGTCTCCAAAGGGGCCATATCGCAATATATATAAAGAATACTATTTAAGGGACACTGAAAAAATTCAAAAATAAGATAGAGATAGACAAATAAATAAAATATAAATATTTTTTAGTAAACTTTTGATATTTCAAAAGCAAGTTTGTGCTCAAAGAAAAAGACTACATACTATTTCCAAGTATTTTTCTAGACTACAGGACTTCAAAGCATCATATGAATGCACACAAATTTAAGCGAGGACCTGACATTACTTTTAAGACTTTGAGGCGAAGTAAAATCAGTAGATATACAACATCCAACAGAATGGAGAATGGATGTTGTTGTCGCGTGTTTTTATCCTGGGATACATACGAAATACGAGTGGAAGAAGAGAAACATACAAGACAAAGAGAAGAGAATATAGACATTTTTATTACAAATGATGATTCCAGCACATAACAGAAGGGGTGTGCTGCTTTCCATTCGAGACCAGAACCTATTACAGGCGAAAGTCCGACTTCTTTTCCCGAAGAAAACCCCATGCATTATTCTGGATTCGAACCCGAGGCCACTCGGTTACAATCCGAGGGTTATATCCACTATACTGGCTGGGCGGCAACAGAATGGATAAAAAGTTAAATGAATTTTGTCTAGGATATGAAGTTAAGAACATCACCAATGCAGATGAAGTTAGATTATTTTTTCGAATCTTGTCTGATAAAATTATATGCTTGAAAGGAGAAAAGTGCTTTGGTGGTAAAGGCTCCAGGACAGGTCTGACTGTGTTATTTTGTTGTAACATGGAAAGATATTTGGAATAGTCACTTATAACTGAAAGGCCCAGAAATCAAGATGCTTCAAATACATCTTTGCAAAAGTTTTACTGGTCTATTGGTCCCAAAGTAAAGTCCCAGTAAAAATGGAGGATGCAAATCAGAATGAGCGAATAGCTGCAAGAATTGCACTTGAGGAAACGAAGTATAGGAAAAATAGAAAGATACTGCAATTTTTCGGCAATTTACCAGTCCATCCTTCAAATATAAAACTGAATTCAATGAAATGGCTGTTTTCCCCCAACGAATGTGACACCTATATTATAGCATTTGAAGGTAAAATTAGGAGCTTCAGAGTTAATTACAAAAAATTATTTTTACAGCATATTCTTTGTTGATTGGTGTGTCATTTAGTGGATAACAAGTTATTGTAGACGTAGTTTGGTGGGGTGGGAGCACTTAAATCTTCCGAACCTTCATCTGCTTTGAGGACGTTTCGGATGACATTAAAACAGTTTCAAATTGCCCTTTTTAATAAATGATATTTAAAATTTAAAAATAACTACAGAAAAATAGTAAAAAGATAAATTACTTTGATATGAATAAATTTACAAATATAAATAAAATAAAGATAAAAATTGATGAAAAACCTTGACTTCGAAAAGAATTTTTTTTTTTTCGTGATGGGAGTGGGAGGAGCAATGCTTAGCCAATCCGGTTGCAGCAAAGGAGTCCAAATTAAAGAGAGAAAATATATAGATGTAAAAAGTTAAAATGAGTTGGTATCGAGTGGAGCTTCTGTGAATGGCTGATCACAGACAGGGGTCAGCTATTTTTGCATTTAAGTTTAGGTGAGAAGTTCGACCAATCGTTGAGTAGTAAATGGATATAACAAGTTCTTTTAAATCCTTATCGCAAAGTTGTATTCAGCACTGTTTTAAAAGAAAGCAGACTTTGAAATTCCAGTTTTAAAAGCCATGAGTTACAAAAATACTGAAAAATAAATCTTTTGAAATTGTCAAAATTAGCCGCAGTGCTTAAATGCAAGGATATTTTGAAATCCATGAAAATTTGAGAATTGAAAACACAGATGACAGATATTTTATTTCAGTTAAAGTTCATAATATAAGCTTTAACAAAAAATAACTTGGAAAGCAGAGAATAAGACGAAGAAGAGCCGGAAAAGCAATGTCACAAAAACTTCACAGATGCCTTAAAAGACACCTACCAACTAAAAACTTAAAACTAATTGATGGTATCAGTAGAAGACTAAAGATTATCAATTATTTTAGTACTCCCGTGGAAAGTAAATGTTTGCAATGTGCAGACATTCAAATAAACCTGTATAATGGATTATTTTCAGTAAATTTCTGCGAGGACAAAACTCCATTGCTCATTTCATACATTTCTCAAATAATTAAACTTTTTAATTAAGAATTTTCCTTTTTGATTTACTTTAAAATTAAAGAAAATTACATTTCTTCTAAAAGTTGCATTACTTGTTTTTTTTTACCAAAAATCCATTCTTTGTCAGAAGGTTCTTATCTGATAGTGC
Organism: Trichonephila inaurata madagascariensis; assembly: GCA_019973955.1. NCBI lineage: Eukaryota > Metazoa > Arthropoda > Arachnida > Araneae > Nephilidae > Trichonephila > Trichonephila inaurata. The sequence continues at coordinate 4,872 of BMAV01020121.1, forward strand.
AAAAATTCACAGCAAGCCATATATTAACAAAGAAACCTAAATTGAAATTAACCAAGCGTATGAAAATAAATTTGCCCTGATGCAGTTAATTTACTACTGATACTAATTATTAAAGCAGTTTGTTATTCACCATTTAATTAGTACATTTAAGAAATAAAAAAAATCGAACTTAAAAAATTGTTTAAGTTATTTAAGTCCACAATGAGTGAATTCAACTCGCAAAAATTTTAATTGGTCAACAAAAAAAAGGAAATAGGTTTGGAAAGGAGAGAATATTTCTGCAAAGAAAATGAATTTAAAATGAAAATCATGCAAACTAGTCGCCAAGATTGAATTTTTAATCAACTTTCTAATTTGGAATGAAAATGTAAAAAGCTACCAACAAGCATCACTTTAAAGCTTTTATGTCATTTTTCGAAATTGAAATGCCAATCTCGAAAGTGAAAATTAATCATGAATTCTGTGGAATATAACATTTAAATATTCCCAGGTAATAATTGCTGACTATTAAATTGTGATACAATGTATATGTAAATTAAAAAAATGCACGCAAAAAAGTATTTTAAATTTTTTTATCAGACTTGCATTCTATAGAAACCCATGTTCTACTTCTTGAAAAAACCCTTAGAAAAGTAATTCTGCATTTCTCAGTAAAACTCTATCTAATATTTTTTCCAAAGAATTGAGAGCTTTTAACGTAAAGAGCCTATTTTATTGGAAAGGTCAACCTTTCGTAAAAGTTGTCTATAAAATTCATTTCGCCAACAAATGGTATCCTAGCAACGGCCGGGCAAAAGTATTTTATTTATTTGCTCAAAAGTAAAATATAAGCAATCTATGTGTGTGTGTGCATAGATACATATCTAAATTAAAAATTTATTTTTGTTTCATTGTTTCAGAATTCATTTATTATTATTACTATTGATATTTTTTTCAATAATCCAATGGAAAAGGAATGAAAATAATTAGGAATGAGATGGTTATTTTTTAATCAATCCATACCAGTTCATGTGCTAAAGAAAAAATGAATTTGATTGCATCAGAAAATCTATTGTAGTATTTTGGCCATGTTTTTCAAAAGGAATAATAACAAAGATTTTTGCTGTAATAAGCAATTACATAAGAACTCGATAAAAAGAAGAAACTGTTAACGAAAGAAATGTATTTTAATGTTGTTTGTTTAGTAAAAATATTGATATTAGAATAGGAATAAATACAAAAACTAGGAACACAAAAGATTATGTTTATCAAATACTTAAGTATGAGAATAAAAAAATTAAAACGATAGAGGAAAGAGAATATAAATTACAAAACAAAAAAATATATAATATTATCATTCTTTTTAAGATTCTTTTGCAGATTTTTTATATCTAAATTGCTTGCTGGAATTTTCGCATTTACCGTAATTGGTTCCAAAAATAATTTTAAAATCTATTAACGTTTTTTTATTCAAACTTTTTATGATCTTTTCAAGTTTGTTTAGATTTCGAAATAATAATTTTAAGAGGAAACATACAGCATTAAACAAACATTATCAAAATCTTAAAAATCTTAATGATGCGAGAGAAATGTTTTATAAAAGTCTCACACTTTAAAGCAAAGACTACTGGTGACGGACTTCGTAATTTTGAACCTCCATGTCAAGTGGCGAGGAAGACACCTGAGCTACGCCCTCTCTCTCTCTCATTCTCCTAACTTCTACACTACACTAACAAGAGGATTTGGGGCCACCGCTGGTCTTCAGAGTCACTACGGATTGAATTCATAAAACGTTGATCACAACTAGGCTATGACCAATTAACTACCGAAGTCAGACCTAGTGATAAAGCAAACGCCTGCAAGAAATTTAAAAAAAAACTTAATTTCAGTTATAAGTTTAAATTAAAGTGACCAAAAATATGGCATAAAACACTATTTTAGTTTGATTATAGATAAAATATATGATCACATTAAATATTAATACATAATAATCAAATATATTATGTATATTTATTTAATATATTTACAATATATTAAATAAATATATATAATATATTTGATTATTATAATACATTTATATTTATTTATATATTAATTTAATATTGCATTATCATTTAATATTTAGATATTCCAAATAATTGACTTTCTTAGGTACGCTTTTAAAATACTGTACATATTTTATGTTCCAGACTTATTTTAAATCCATTATTTTAGACTTACAAAATATTTTCGATTTGACTGTCACAATAAATTTTTAAACTACACCGAAATTACTAAAACACTCCTTATAATTTCAAATAATCTCCCAAATAACTTTTAAAATTCAGTATCACTTTCATAAAAAAATCCAAAATTTTTTCATAATTTTAATTTTATAAAATCGAGTTATGTAAGGTACTTGAATTATATAGACTCAGACTTTACACCAAAGAATACACAGCTGTGTAACCAAACACTTTGATCAATTTAGAAGTGACGCTTACAATATATTAGCAAAATAACCTTTCCTGTGTGTGCGCGTGCGTGTGTGCGTATGTGCGCGTGATCAAGTTTAAAAGTGATCAAGATAATCAAAGCGCTATAGTTCGCTGAAAAGTGAACAGAAAGCAAAGGTGCATCTCTTGTTTTAGTGAATAGTCATCATTTCTATCAACATTCTATTGATTTTTACGGATAACGATCAAGAAGTAATATAATTTTCTTCAAGAATTCGCGTGAGGAGGGTAATATTTGGTTTTATTTAATAGTCTGTAATTATAGAAACGCTTTTGGAATTTTTGTATGTAAAAATTATCTTTGATAATTATCCTATTATATTTAGGCCGCAGTAGCCTAGAGTTCTTGGTAGCGAGCTTGTGGCTATCGTGTCGCGAGTTTGAATTCTAGAGCCAATGAAAACCAATCGTACAGAGTAGATGATGCTCGCGTTAAATCTGTTGAGGCTCAGAAGACTGGGTGTGATAGTTTGGAGTGGCAGGTGCCCGATCAGGTGTCGTCCTCGTCCCTTGACTTTGGTCCAAAATTACGAGGTCCGTCGCCAATATTCCTCATGTCGCTTTAAAGGGAGACATATTCATTCATTCACTCACTATCTATCCTATCGCCTGGAGCAGTTAAAATAATCTGCACAACAGTTTTAAGCGAATTATGCATTTGGATTGGAAAATTAGGATGATAATCGGAATGAGATCTCTTTAGCTAAGATTAATTTCAAGGTGCCCTTTTTATTACTTTACCAAAACATGATCTATTCTTCTTTCCCACTGGGACTGCGCATTGGTATTAACCTTTGCAGATCTAGTATGTTCCCCAGGAGCTGGTATCACTTTTTAGTGCGGCACCATATAGGCGATACCAATTACCTCAAGTAATTTTGAAGCCCATTTTTCTCCCCAGAGGGAGGTGACTCAGCTCTGGGGATGCGAAACCGTTCTTAGGATTTTAATTTTATCGAGAGCACCCAAGCCAAAAAGGCACTTATGGGATTTTCTCATGCCATATAATCATACGACACATGGGGGCTATCGATTTTCTGCATTATGAAAATTCACTGACTTGGGCCGGAGTAGAACCGCAACCTTAGGTGCAGAAAGCCAACGATAAACCAACCATGCCACCCAACCGGCCCAAGACATGAGTTCTTTTTTATGAGTTAAATGTTTATTTAGAATATCCGTAGCCGACGAATGCTTATAGTCTTATAAGAAAAAAAATTTCTAACAGAGCTAATAGTTTAGGGCTTTATTTGTACCTTATATTGTAAATAATGAACAAATAAATATAGAAAGAAGGGATACCCCTTGTTAGGTTGCAAGACTTTCATGCATTTCGAACTTATCATCTTGTGGTCAAATTGCATAAGGAAATATTCAACAAAGTGAACTGATCGATTTTTAATATTCTCATTCAAATGTTTGATTTTTAAATGTAATTATTCAATTCCTACTATTAGCTCACACTATCTATATATTTATTTATTTATTTATCTTGGTGGAATTTTCAATCATTAATAAAATGCATTTTAACGCGCTCAATTGAGCTGAAATTTTATATACATGATTATTTTGGATGACGATACAGTAATTTAATTATAATTAATAAAAATTAATGGATTAAAACTAATTATATTTAAATAATTATAAGTACAACCACGTTGGCATAATTTTTGGTGACTTTGTGACCGTTTTGGCAACTTGTGTGTCAAACTTAAAAAAGGTTTTACCACATTTTAAAAAGAATTTGCTGAACTGGAAATCTTATATACATCGACATTGTTTTGGATGACAGATGATACTTAAATGATAAATATAAAATTACTCACCACTCTACCGTTGTGATTCTGTCCTATGTATATACATATTTATATTAATTGTAACTATTTAATAAAAGTATGCGCCGCAATTTCTTTGTTGATCTAAGTAGGAATTGACTTAAAAAAATTTTTATATTACTTGTTTTTGACGCGCTGGAAATTAGACGAGAATTATTGGCAAAAGAATTTTGAATCGTGATCAGATGATGAAATCCAGAACCTTATGGTGTATTGCAATATTAATCCGATCTTCGTGGTCTCTCAGCTTTAATCATAATAGCTTTTCAATTTTTCTTTTATCATTGGGCTTTTTTAGACGTAATGTGTTTTTAAAAGTGAATAATTATTTAATTTCAGAATATTTGATAAAGAAATTATGCTGTATTTTTTAAATTTTACTATTTGTCTGCTTACCTACCAACTTTTAAAGGTTTCGTTGCATATTTAAAGGTATAATTAACCTTTTCTGTTTGGTTCCATCGCGTCTAGACGGGCCAACAAAAAAAGCGCTCACAAGGAATCGCGAGAGTTTTACGAATTAAAGCCTAACGTCGTGAAAAGCTTAGAAAAAAATCGATGTCGTTAAAAGCATTTTCATTAAATAAGATTAGATAATGTCATGTTCAAGTCCAACTTTTTCTGTTCAAAATTAATATTAGTCAAATTGCCAAGAGCTATGAGACATAAACGAAAAATAACAAAATTCGTTAAATCGGTACATGTCAACAAAATAAAAAATCTGTATAAAAATTAGGGAAAAAATTCATTGTATTTAAATCAGATATTGTAAGAAAAAAATAAAACTTGATAAAAATGAAATGATAAATAAATTGTGAAAGTACTTATTCATTTCATTGTGCTGTGCTCACTTTAAAATTATTCAATTACCTGCTGCAAAACTGTACATTAAAATTAGAATGCAATATTTGGCAAATATTTCAAATGTTTTTTGAAACCATGAAAGAATTTGCAAGTAGTAATAGCATTGCAAGTAGGTGTTCTTATATTATAATGGAGAAAGCATATCTCAGAACATTACATGAATCAACCACCATGAGATATATATGAGTTAAGCTCTCCCTACTCACACATAAGCACCACATAAGCATGGAGTAGCGTTTCGGTTTAGTAGTTGCCACTTTGCACTGTTGAATACACTGTTCAACCATTATTTCAATACAAACTGTTAATCTTTTCAACAAATCTTAGAGGGAAAGAAACGATAGATTGAGGATTACAAATTCCACAATTTTCCACTTCTAACTCGCTAATGAAATCGTTCATAGAGGAAATGGAGCCATGACTTCCATTCAAGGTCACACTAGCATAAAGGTCATTCCGAAATTCTTGAGATACGGCTCTAAATGTTAAAAATTAAACTTATTAAATGTTAGGAGCGCTCAAAGTAGCTGCCTCCAGCATCAATGCACTTATGTAGACGAATATTTCAAGAAAAAATTCTTTTGGCCATTTATTTTTTAGAATCAGTCTAAATATTGGAATAAAAACGACGCCCACGTAAATTCGGTTGAAGATTAGCCTAAAGTCACAAATAACACAATAAAGAAAATAGTGGGTTTTTTTTGCTCTTTGACAGAACATTTACTTATTGAAGGTTTTGTAGAAAATGTTTAGTGGTGTACAATTGTGTGTTACTCATTCAAATTTAAGAAAAGGTTGTACAAATTGATACCTCTGAGGTGGTTGAGTTGCTTAACTGAATATTGTTATAGAAGTTCGACTACACTAGAACCGTGATTTTCGTAAAGTTTATAAATGGATAATATTTACATGTAGTGTCACTTGATTAGAAAAAATGTATATAAAAATTGTTTTAAGAAAGTATACCAAAAATTATTTAAGTACAATATTTGATAAAAATGAACATGGACGTGGTTCATTTTCAAATAATTATTTCCCTCTTTTTAGAAAATGCCTCTATTACAATAATATTTTGCCTGTATATAGCTTAGACCTCTTTACAGAGGTTCAACTAGAATTTTTGAAATATATAACTTAGAAGTGGGTTTTTATCCATGTTTTACGACTACAGAGACGAGAAATTTTATTTAAAAAAAAGCCGATAGTTATTTCCATGGGTTGTAACTCTGAAAATAATGTGAATTTTTCAAAACTCATAGTTGAGCCTCTGTACAGAGGTCTGAGCTATATACAGGCGGAACATTATTATATAATAGAAGCATCTTTTACAAAAGGAGAACATTTTGAAAATGGGTCATTCTGTGTTCATTTTTTGTCAAAATATTGTATTTAAATAATTTTTGTTTTTTTTGTCAAAATGTGTCCTTAAAATTATTTTATACACGTATTCCAATCTAAGTGACGCTAAATATCATGAAAATTATCCATTTATGCGCTTTTTTAAAATCATGGTTCCGAACGTAGTCGGATACCTTAAATTCAAAATATGTAATGAACACTCCATTATTCTTTACTTATCATATTTTTGTTCAATATATCTTATATTTGGTTATTTTGAATTTAATATTTCAAGTTACACAGAAAAATTTATATCATGTCATCCTATTGCGGTAATTGATCTGCTGTACCACAGCATCACCATCTACAACTACAGCCACGCAGAAATGCGTATTCGTTTGTTTTTTTTAAATATTTAATAATTCATTAATAAACCTATTTTCCTAATAAACCTGAGCGTGTTTCATTACGGAAAACCAAGGCCAACCTCCACACGATAATTATAAAACTGACTCTATCATAAGCAAATTGAAACTTCCCTCCATTTTTGGCCACATTGTGACTTCATAGTTTTGAACCATGATAAAGTGACGAGTGCGACACCCAAGCTCTCTCTTTTAATTTCCTCGCGACATCACATAATGATGTGCTATGACCAAGTTCTAATTTATTTACAGCTCTTTCAATATTTCTCAGGAAGGAATTTTTGACGGAACCAAGACTAGAAATTGGGACTGTATTTGAATTTATAAATACCACACACTGAATGCAGCATTGGATATTGTTTAGATCGTCTCTAACCATCTGAAAAGAGGTTCTGATTTATTTCAAAAATTTTTAAAAGGGTAGCCCCGGGTATCAATGATATTTGGGCCTGAACCCCGGGGGCCCCAACATATGGGGAAAAAAATTTTAATACTTTAAAGGGGGAAAAGGTGTGCAAGAAATTTTGATACGGTGCCCACTCAAGTCTAGGTACGCCAATGTTTAAAATGGTCCCCACTCAGTATTATATTGGAAATGGAACGACATGAGTAAAAGGAAAGCAGTATTTAGAACATTATAAGTTCAAAGAAAAAGAATAAGATTATCTAAGTAACTTTTTACTATTAGGGTGTTTTCTACGCCATTTTTTTGTTGGTGTTTTTGGAAAAAAAAAAAATTTATTGCGATATATAAGTCCCACATTAAGAGTTCAATTTAAAAAGGACAGGTTTTCTAAATAATTTTAAAATGAAGGGGAAATTTTCCTTTTAACGTTCTTTAACATCCTCCCCCAAAAAAATTGTTTTCCCACGTAAAAAAATGAAAGATTTACACTACCTCTTTGGGGGAGGAACCCCACCCCCCCTCATGTGTAACCACTTTTCCCTATAATAAAATAAATATATGCTTGCTAAATTTCAAGTCAAAATCTAACAAATGAAAAACGGAATTTCTTTTATCAATGAGCTTTTTTTTTTTTTTTTTTTTTGGGGGGGGGGGGGTGTGTGTGTGTGTGTGTGTGGTTTTTTTTTTTTTTTGGGTTTTGGGTTTGGGTTTGGGGTTTTTGGGTTTTTTTTTTTTTTTTTTTTTTTTTTTTTTTTTTTTTTTTCCCCCCCATATATCAGAGAAATATATTTAATAGAGTATATTTCAATTGTTTGTGAATTCTTTTTGAAAACATCAGCTGCATTCAAATTTAAATTTCATGAAGCCATAATTTAAACTTAACAGAACACTTTAATGTAAAAATTTTGATTTGAAAAAAATACTTCAGGCGGTATCATTTTTTCAGTCTTTCTAATTCTGCTCTCTATTCTTTTATCAAGCATAAAAATCGATTTTGCTTCAGGCAATTTTAAAACTAATCTTTTTTTTTTTTATTTTTCCCTCCTTCACATTTTCTTAGTTCCGAGTTTTGCTCATTAGTGCACAAGGAAAAAATAAGCAAAAGATGAGAGGATTTGTTTTTTTTACTTTAAATGTTTTTAAACAATTTCTGAGACCTCTTTCTTACAATATGTAAATTATCTTTGGAACATCATGTAACTTCTTTTGAAAAAAGCCGATATTAGCTCTGGCTTTCAAAGTTTAATTTGACGAAAATTCAAAAGCGTGTGAAATATTGGAAATGGCCATTTTTTTATCAGTTGAGCATTTAACATTTTTTTATTTAGACTTCAGTTTAGAACATTTTATTGAGTCCCAGAATTATATAATGGAATAAAATCATAAATATTATTTTTTTATTTAATTAAAATAACCAAAAGCATTTTATTCAATTTAGAATTCAGCTTTATTTTTACTTTAAAATTAAAAAAGGGAATTTAAAAACTGATATAATCTTTACAGGATCGATACCTTTCAAAAAGTGGTTGAAGTTCGAATTTTTTATGAGCGATTATACCTCAAAACAGTGAATTGTGAGAAAATAAAAACCTTCAATAGGATTTCAGTCTCGGAGATTTTCTTTTTTAAGTCGCAGACCATTTGGTCTACCTGTTACAATATTGCCACATTTTATGCTATCGGTCCGAAACCTTACGCCATAAACGCGAAGCTGTTCCATTTCTCTTCGAAAAATTTGGTCATATAATTCCTTTTTTCTTTCTTTTATCTTCTCTGTCTTCTTCCATTTTATTTTATTTTATTTTAACTTTTTGTTCAGTGGCAACGAGTACGAAAGGAGAAAGAGCGCGCCAAACGATAAAAAAAGAATAAGAAGACTAAATAAAAATAAAGAACTCGCTCGCTCTCTAGTAGGAGTCGTCTGCCTTTTTATTTTTTTATTCCACAGCGAAACGTGATTTTTACCGCTTCGTTTCTTCGCCGTTCGTCATCGCTTCGTTCAGTGATTGACAGAAATTTCGTCCTCGATGCAATTACCCTTTCACTTTGCTTTTTGCTTTTCGACAACCGCACTAAGAGTTGTGCAGGAAAAAGATAGAAAAGATGGAACGAGTGAAGAGGAGAGGTAAGAGGGTGGAAGGTAAAAAAAAAATGGCGAAGGGAATAAAAAAAAGGAAATACTAAAATCAATAGAGTGTGTGCATTTTTTGGTCAGCGACCTGCTCGCTCTGCTACCAGGCAACATACTCTGGGAATCAACACATGGTGAAAGGTATTATGGGAATCGCGTGAGTCTCTACAACTTAATTCAATCCCACATTCGAGTAAGATAAGTACCGTCTTAAAAAGAGAACTGGTACAAATTAATTTTAATTAATAAGATCTGGATGTGACGGTGTTCTGTATGTTTCAATTTGTGATTTTCTGAAAAAAATTGTTCACGAAAAACGATATTTCTATATAAGTTGATTAAACTTCAGCAATTCTGAATAGAATTTCACTTTTTACCATTCCTTATTTATGTTTTATGCATATTTGATAAAAATGTTCTTAATAAATTAATGATTATTAATATGAAATTGTTGTATATGTTTTTAAAAAATCTAAAATTCTTTGCATACTTGCTAAGTTTCAGAAATTAAAAGTTCCAATTGATGTGTTCTTTTTTTTATATATTTAAGTTAAATCTGTTTAAATTTCATAAGAAATCATAAAATTGCAGTCGGCATTAATATCTCAATGGTGCAAAATCATATTCCCGAAAATATACTTTTCTTCACTACTTCCTGCCATATTGATGGTATAAAAATAATAAAACTTCTTTTCAGAGATGAATTTTAGAAGAGTATAAATCAAAAGTCAAGAGATAACAAAAATATTGAAGCTCAAAGAATTTTAATTACATAGAATTATCCGATTCATATATTCTAAACTCAAAAGAAAGTAAAATAAACCGATCATATAATTAATTTTCCTTCTTTTTCTTTCCTCACTTTTCTCTGACTTCTTCAATTTTATTTTATTTCTTATTTTTGCTGAGTGGCAACGAGTACGAGAAGATAAAGAGGGCACCAAATGATAAAAAAAGAAGAAACAAAGGTAAAGAATTCTCTATATTCGAAAGTAATGAATACAGGTTAATAATTTATTGGTACTATTTATAGTGTTCGAAACATGAATTGACAATCCTAATTTTATTAAATGTGATTATATAGGACTTCATCCAATGTAAATACCAACGTAGAAGTGAACTTTTGTTTGATTTCAAAATATTGCAATAAACGACAGCTCCATATTGAGAAACGAACATGAAACCTTTGTTTATGTTATGTATTATCTATTTACTAATATATAAAAGTCACTTATCAAATGCAACGGGTATTTATTAGGAGTTTCCAAAACTTGATGATTGTAGTCTCCATTTTCAAATCGCCAAACACACAAGTCACCAAAAGGGTCGCTAAGTCGCCAAAAATGATGCCAACGTGGCTGTATTTGTAATTCTTTAAATAATTAGCTTTAATTAATTAATTTTTATTAATTATAATTAAATTATTGTATTGTCATCCAAAATAATCATGTATATAAAATTTCAGCTCAATTGAGCGTTATAAAATGTATTTTATTAACGATTGAAAATTCCACCAAGATAAAAATAAATAAATATATATAGAGAGAGAGTGTGTGAGCTAATAGGGAATTGTGAATAAAAGAACAAGAAAAATTTTATGAGATTACATTCTGTGATACTTGACATCTCTTCTCCGCTACTATCTTTTCTATTACGGAAGAAATTTTGATGTTTTATTGTATATATTATTGTGTGCCGATATATACTGGCCGAGCAGCAAAAATGTTCATTGTGGGCCACATGAGGGCCACGAGTTTAACACCCCAGTAGTAGGGTGTGGAAACTAGGAGAATAAAGTACACAAAATTAGATGGTATGTAATGGAGATTTATAATTATGAGATGCATCGCCAATAGAGCACGTGTGAGACAGACATTATGTCAATGACTTTCGTACAGTCGTTTCTCATGCTTCCTTTGACAAGTGCTGTTAACTTTTAATAACTGTTACTCGTCTTTATAAACTGAACAACCGCTATCCATATATACATTTTTTCTTCATTTTTTTATTCTGAAAATAAAATATCAAAATACTAAAAAGAGATTTTTCTTTAAAAATTCAGTTTAGTTACCCTACTGAGAAAGGAAGAATGTAACACTACTAAATTTTTGCGAAATTCAAAAACTTAATTTATTTTCATTTTACTTTCACGCTAGCTTTTTTAAACTGACCACTGTGTGACTAAACATTCACAGTACTTGAAAGTTAATTATATACAATTTTTAATTAGTTGTTCTCGGCTTATATATATGCGTGTGTAATAATTCTCCCTTTAAATTTCCTTTTCGATGGGCTTTTATTTAATTAATGGTTGTCTTGAGACTTTCAAGACTTCCAAGACAAATTAATTCTTCTACTTTAACCATCTAAATAGAAATACCATTTTAACCACAACAATGTGTCTTCAAAAACTGCCATTTTGACACACTTCAGAGTAAGATCACGCCACAATGTTTCAGCCATCGATTCTCACCAATCAGTGTATTAAGTAATGGAAATAATATGATTATTTAAAATACTAGAACAGGGGAACCTTATGGATCAACGTGCCATTTTTTCTAAAGAAATGTTTAATGAGGTATAGACGTGCCGTCATATAATTTTGACTTGTGATTATTGAGAAAATAATAAAACTAAATACTAACACAACTGAAAACTCTTTATTTATTTTGAATAAAATACATTTTGCACTTTATAGAAGTAAATGTTTTAGTTATAAGTGTAATTCAAATTAAAGTAACATTAGTGTGATTTCTGCTGCTGATGATTAGATGAAAAATGACTTATATTAGGATTGTAAGATGTTACTTTTATAAAAATGCATGCCGAGTTGCAGCCATCTGCCAAACACTTTCTAAGCGAGTCTTTAATGCTATTCATCTCTGAAAATAATGACTCGCAGGCGTGGGTAGACGAAAATATGGTTAAAATAGCAAGGCACAGCTTCTTCAAACAGTTAAATGCGCCTGAAATCGAATTCTATGTTTCCGAAATTTCATTATTAGCATTTTTACTTATATTGATTGTTAATCTTTCTATTTCAATCAATTCCAACGTTCTCCTTCTTTCAATAAATGTTTGAATCCATATGACTGGAAATCAATCATCAAAATTTTCAATTTCCAACTAATCGAGTTGGGACAAGTTCAGTTTATTAAATGAAATCACATCAGGGTACCTAAAAAAAACTTGAGCATTACCGATTCTTTGAACTGAGAAAATCTCTCTGAAAAATGTGACCGATCACTCGCGTTTGCTCGTAATACTTCATATTGAACTTTGTTATTTTGAATTAAAATGCAAACAGTTTCGATCGGTGGCGTGCCCAAAATACTGTGTCACGTGCCATCAATGGCCAAAATACTGTGTGGCGTGCCAGTGATTCGCCATCCCTGTACTAGAAGCTTCAGGTAGGGAAAGGTATGAAGATTGAGTTCTCTGCAATATGAAAAGGACTCTTTTGTCCACTGCCGCAACTGTGTGTGCGTTTGTGTTGCTGATTTTTACTTTATGTTCGTCAATAAGATGTGGAACTAAAATAGAAGTAATGTCTTCAATTAATCGACTGCAATCAGATAAGGATATCCCCGTACTATATTTGATTCCAATGAAAACATTACAAATAGTACATTCAACATCTGACAATAAAGTTCAGTGAATAGTCCTGTTCCATTAACGTAGATGAAATATTAACGAAAGTTACCTTACTGTCCTTCGAAATAGTCTCCTCCCATAACTATGCACCCCTGAGATCTGCTAAACATGTTCTGGAAACTTTGCAAGAAGTCTTCTTTTGGGATATAGTTCAAAAGCCTCGTCACGTTTCGTTGGATGTTAGAAGTATCGTCAATATCGATAACACGTTTTTCTCATCCCTAAATTCTGGGTAATGATTTGTCGGACGGATTCACGGATAATCTGCAGCTCATCAGCTATCATGCATACAGTTAATTGACGATCTTTAGTAATAAATTTCCTCACTTTCTCAATGTTTTCGTCACTGATGGAGGTTGTCTAGTCTTCCGCTACGGGGGTTATCAGGAACACTTTCTCTGCTTTTCAAAAACGGACCAACCACTCGCACATTTCAAGGACGGTGCTTGATTTATTGCACTTCATAAACACGTACCAGCATCACGTAAGTTTCTTTTGGTGTCTTTCCGAGCTTAAAACAAAACTTTAAATTGATCTTTTGTTCGTTCATTTTCTTGTTCTTAGTTAAGAACCAACGTACTAAACAAGCACTTTGTACAACAAGTCTTACACGGAACACAAATGAATCTCAACTGAACAATGGGGATGGCAGATGATCAATACCTGCCGCTACGCATGTGCAGAATTTTGTTTCGCCAGTGTTGCCAGATCAGCCCTTCTGACTTTATTCACCAAGGTGTGTTGTTAGAGGTTGTATATCTTATTTGAGATTTTCGTTTCTTCGTTACAGAAATCCTCTTTTTTGACCGTTATTCTTCTTCAATATTCTTGCATCCAATCAGGGGCGTAGCGGAGAAAATTAGGAGCCCCTGCAAAGTCAAGTTTTGCCTTTAATATTTTATTAATTGGCTAAATAAGTACTTAGCGTCAATCAGGCTTTGTGCTCCTTAGAATCGTGGGGTTGCGGGGGTGTACGTTACGCCTCTACTTCCTTTGATATATCTGTTAATTCTACTAAAATATAATAATGAATGTTACAAGTATCACAAATCTCATGCATGAGCCCATTAAGATAATAAAAAAAATTAATAAGTGAAAAAAACTTTTTGTAGTTATTACTCTTCATGCTATATTCCTGGATGGCATTTTCGTTCCCATGTTCTAAAGTGATTTTAGTTTCTTATTGTATAAGTCTAGCCTTTCTTTTCATATTTTTCTATGAGAGCCTTTTGAAATAAATCTTCAAAAAGTCTATGGATGACAAAAGACTGTAGATTCATGGTAGTCATTTTTTCACTATATATTGTCATGTACTGTCTGAAAAGATCATCCACGGATGTTGTTAGCATTATTATGTTTGTCTATGAAATTTGTGTTTGTTTTCTATATGCTTGACTTTCTTATGCATTTCATCACAAGGACTTTCTTCTCATATTAAAGAAATAAATTTATTCAGCTAGATTCAATTTAAATAAATCCAGCTTCACAATGATTAATTTTGGCTGTTCTATTTCAGATCTTTCAAGGTACAATAAAATTAAAAATGAACACTTACATAAGATAAGTTCTTAAAAAATTAATCGATATAGATGCTGCTAGTGCAAAACATCAGGTGCTGAGTTTTCTCTTAAATTATGGGCTAAGATTGATAATAACTTATATGACTATAATTCTTATTCATCATAGTTGATAATATTCATAAAAAAATTATTATTTTAAAGGTAATATTAAGATAAATAATTACAAAATACAGAGCAATGATTTAAAAACAAATATATATTTCCGTAAGATATAAAATGATTAAGCTTTGAATTTATTGTGTAATATATATAATTTTATTCAAATTTATTCAGATTTAATTCATATATAACTAGTAAAGTTTCAATACAGGTGTATAAGTCGATGAGCATCTAGCCAATCAGAGACTTCTTCTCGGGCGAGAGGAAGACTCTGATTGGCTAGACGCTTAACACTCGACGTTTGTACGCCTTGGTGTGAATGCGGCTTAAAGTTATTGTAGTTTGTAAACTCTCTTTTCAATTTTTTTAATTCTTTTAATACTTTTGTTAAGTGCTACATTTCAGCCATTCACATGCTTCGAATCTGCATTAGGGTCCAGAATCTGGCAAAAACTTGTTTATTGCACTCAGATTTAGCACGGGTGCTCAGCATTTTTAAGTGCAATTTTTAGGTAAGTTACCTCTATATTGTAAAGGATTTAGATATTCCTATTCATTATTTTCAATATGTTTTTGCTCAGTATTATTAACATAAAGGGGGAAGTGTTGGTTAGCCACAAAACATATTCAACCCCTCTTTTTTATATAAATTATTTTATATATAAGCTGTCCTCAGTCAGCAATGTTTATAATACTGCAGCATCCATTTTTTTAAATTTCGATTGCTCATGTATCCTTCTTTGTGTGTTTGGTTACTGTCTATGTGTTTTTCGATTTTGATTGTTGGATTTTAATCTCTCGTTTGTAGATATATATATATATATACGGGGAAGGTGGATCCATAAAGCATTGCTAACCCTAATTCGCTGGCCTAATTCAGCGACAGCTTTAGAAATCATAATAGGTCTCCAGTTTAGTCCAAAGACTTTTTTTGTACTCATTTGTTGTGTCTGGTGAATTCCAATTTCTTCCTGCTTTAGCACTGTAGGTTCTAGTACTTCTTCACTTTTATTTTATATTACTATATATATATATATATATTGTTACGAATTTTGTGTAGATAGTGTAAATAATTTGTATTTGGGTGTTTAATGCATTTATATTACTCTATGTTATATTTATTTCATGTTAAAATTGTACTGTTCACAAGCAATGCCGCCCCTTACATTATAATGGCGATTCAATGAGAATTTGGCGAAATCTTGGCGGTAGAGCCAAGTTGGCATCATTTTTGGCGGTCAATTTGGCGCCATTGGTGACAATGTTGGCTGAGTTCGGAACCCTCTGGATTCTTCTAGACAGTACTGGATCTCTCCATTAACGTCACGCTCGATAACACGAGCGGTTATATTTCTGGAAGTTTCTGCCGCGCCTATAAAGAGTGCCAGTCGCAACCGGTCAGTCTGATTTTATCCAGCGAATAGTGAGGATTGTTTTGACTAACGATTAGCTCGGCTGTGCTTGTGAATAAGCTGTTACATACTTGTATTTTTAAACACTGGCAAGTGTGTTTGAATGCTTTTAAAGGTGTGAAGACCTTCGGAGATTTACTCTGTGAATATTGCTGCTGAATCCTGTATTTAAAGCATTGGACTTTTGATAATAAATTCGCATCGCTCTTCAAAAAACTGTTTATTTTCTTTGTGATTGTTTTTGCATAAAATCCTAGAACCCGGATTTACGTAACAATATATATCGCTTACTTTTAAAATCATTGTGAACGGTAATTATATCAAAATCTAATATTTTATACGATGGAATAGTTTAAACTATTCCGGATTTTTTATTAGACAATTTTTTACTCAAATATTAATTTGAAAAATACTAAAACGCATC
Source organism: Trichonephila inaurata madagascariensis (assembly GCA_019973955.1). NCBI lineage: Eukaryota > Metazoa > Arthropoda > Arachnida > Araneae > Nephilidae > Trichonephila > Trichonephila inaurata. Next base: position 21,514 of record BMAV01020121.1, read on the forward strand.
GAACAATTGTTTTTAAAGAATGGATGTATATATTTTGTGCGTGAGCTTACATCTCTTAAACACGCTCTATAAAAAAAAAGCTGCTTATAAAAATATATAACGAATTTGTAATTATTCACAAATTCTCTCGGCATTAAATGATTTAAAAATTTGTTTTGTATACAGTAATTATAAAATTCTCTAAATAATGAGCAACTTGATTTGAAACTATGATACTCATTGTAATTGATTGAATGAGTACTCTTGACAGTGAGTTTTCTTTTTCAAAGTACTATTAAGGGTTGCTTACACATACACTACAAGACTACTCTACGGCTTCTCTTTCATTTCTTTCGGATTCTTACATCTCTTAGAGGCAGTATTAAACAATGCTGGCAACGAGTATTAAGCTGCCTAGCAATCAGAGTCTTCCTCTCGCCCGAGAAGAAGTATTTGATTGGCTAGACGCTTAACACTCGACGTTTGTACGCCTTAGTGTGAATGAGCCTTTATTGTTTTTGTTTTTAGAGGCTCTAGTGAGTTGCCACTCCCTTCAAAGAAAATTATTCAAGAAAATAACTCCCCTCATGGCGCGACAGCTGAGTTGACGTTGAATGAAGTGCGTTCGTGCACCGCGAGCGCGATATGCCAAGAGATTCAAGTTGATTTTAATTTACATCGGATTCTGAAGCAACACGAGGGCTATTGGCAACAGGCCTCGTAATTTTGAGCTACAAAAAAGTGACAAGTACGACACTTGAGCCGGCAGCCCTCTCTAAGTGTAATATGTCAGAGGAAAAAAACAAGTAAAATAAAAAAATTTTAAGTCAATTCTCTTATGCTGAATTACAGAAACGAGTTTTTAGCCAATCAGAGACTTCATTTCGCCGAATTAAGCTCTATGTAGACGCTTGAATCACGTTTGTACGCCTTGGTGTGAATTCAGCTTTAGATCAACAAAGAAAAATTTTATTTCAGCTACTTTTTATTAAATAGTTACAATTAATATAAATATAATAATATCGTTATTAATATCGTATTGTTATCCAAAACAATCGTGTATATAAAATTTCAGTTCAACTGAAGGCTTTAAAACATGAGAAAAAAAAATCCTTTCAAGTTTTGATCAAAGTCGCCAAAAATGATGCCAACGCGACTGTATTTGTAATTCTTTGAATATTTAGCTTTAATCAATTAATATTTATTAATTATAATTAAATTACTGTATTGTCATCCAAAATAATCATATATATAAAATTTCAGCTCAATGGAGCGCTTTAAAGTGTATTTTATTAACGATTGAAAATTCCACCAAGGTAAATAAATAAATATATAGAGAGTGTGATTTAATAGTAGGAATTGTGAACAACCATTCGGTATAAAAATACACATTCTCAGTATTCAAAAAAGGTTTTTCTACTATCTATTCAAACACATGTTTCGTTCTTGTAATATTAATATTTTTACTATATTAATATACCTTATTTTCCTCAAAAGTAGAGTGAAAAGAAAAACTGACATTAATTACTTTTCTTGCAAGAATTGTAAGAATCTTAATATCAAAATAGTAATGACAAAAACTAAAACCAAGAACCCTTACCTTAAAAGAAAATTAAGTAATACTTCACAAGTAATATAGAAATCCAGTTCTCGAACTATGTACTGATAAAGTGTACCATTCATCAAATATTCATATAAAAAAGGGGGGTCTTTATGACGAATGCACAAATCGTGCACGACTTATTACATTAAACGGTTCATACTATTACATCCCCTGACATTTTTCAAAAGATAAGAGAAGAGACAGGCAAATTGCACATTTAATTTACATCTACTCAGATCTATTTTTATTATTTTATTACCAAGATTAATGATCAAGATCACAAAAGGATTTTAAAAAGACGAAGAACCTCATTAGCAAATAAATGGGAATCCACCCAATTCTTTTGAATTATTATTGCCCTGTTTCAACAGAAAAAATTATAATGAATACATTTAAAATCTTGAAGAACATTGTGTTAGTTTTTTGAAGAAAATATTTTAAAAAATTTTTTAATGTATTAAAGGATGTTTTTAAAGGAATTATCGATTCTTTTTTTTCCCGGAAAATTTTTTAACTTTTATAGGGGGTTTTAAATTTTTTAAAAAAATTTAAATAGTTTTTTAAAAATTTTAAAGGGAAAAATATTTTTTTTATTTAATAGAAAAATTAAAAAAAATGTCTGAGAAATCAAAAAAGTACTACACGTGTCAGACTCTAATTTAAACTAAATTAATCTCATTTCACTATGTTTAACTAATAAATGTACCTAATTTTTTTTAATGAAAATAATATTTTTTTCTCTAACTTTATGATTAATATAGCGAGTTTCCTAGTAGGGGAATTTTGCCCCCAAATTATATTTTTCCCCAAGAATTGGTTTTTAAAGACCTCCCTTATCCCAAGGGGTTTTCCCCCTTTTTAAAAGGTGCAACAGTGTGGCAGGGGTGGATTTTAAACAGGACACTCAAAGACCTATTGAAAAAAAAAAATTCAAAAAAGAAAAAAATAACCCCTTTTTTTTAAAAATTTTTATTTGGGGTTGCCCAAAAACCCCCTTTAAAAAAATTTTTTTAAAAAATATGTTTGGTTTAAATTTTTTTATTATGAACATAATGAAATAAATATCCCTCCAAACTAGCTAATGTGCACTTTCTTTTCTAATGGGGCTGCACATTGTTATTTAACCTTTGTAGACCCAATTATTTCTAGAACCCATTCTTTTTTTAATGGGGAAAACCATATAAATCCCAATCCCCCGAAATTTTCACACCCAGTTTCCCCCCCAGAGGGGGGCCCACCTGAGCCGGGGCGACGCGAAACCGTACCCTTTGGGGTTTTGGGGAGCACCGCCAAACAGGTACTCGGAATTTTTTTTATGCCGTATAATCATAAAAGACATTTGATGTCGATTTTCTGCATCATGAAAACAACTGACTTGGGGCCGGTTTGAAACCCCCAAACCTTTGGGGAAAAAGACCAGCGGGCAAACCAATCATGGGCACCCAGAACGGCACAAAGTCGATTTAAAAATTTGGGGATTCGGGGTCCCCCAAGCCACCGTTTAACCGTAGGCGAGTGTATGTATGAGCAAATCCCTGGAAATTTAAGTAAATCCGTCGCAAAACACTGTCAAGGTCCTTTATTACATTCCAAAGCTTTGGGGAAAAATTTTTGGGGGTAAAAAGTTCACAGGGATCGTACCCGAAAGGGGGGGTTCTACGTCTGGAAATTTAAAGCTTTGGGTGAGCGAGAGTTTATATACTCCGGTAAAAATTTTTAAAAAATTTTAAATTTGTATTGTAGCTCAGCGGCCCCAAAAATCTTCAAAATGAGACGTTAATAAACAATAAATCAACCAACTCTTCTAACGCAAAATCAAAAAATTTGCAATGCTAGAGGCCAAAGGGGCCCGATAACGGCAAGAAGAATTTGATTTTTGCCCCAAATTTTTCGAGGGATGGTACGCAAACCGTTTTCATTTGCGACGCCATTTTGTTTCAATTTTGTTAGAATTTAGGGAGACAGTATATACTTTTTAAAACGTCAACCCCCCCAAATTTTAAATCAAACCAAAAACTTTTGGCCCCAACCAACAAATCAGCTCACCCCGCCTCACTAGTAAAATGATAATTTTTTAAAGAAAAGCCCCGGTTTTATTGTTTGTATTGTTAATTTTCTTTCGATTTAGCGAGAGTCTCGGTTAATGTACCACTGATCTAAAGTACACAAAGCACAGTTGTCCAGAGTCAAACGTGGGGGTTTAAATCGTATAACACACACAAATATCCTAATACTAATGTTAATATACTCAAAAGAGTTTCTGAAACATTTGAATTTGACAGCTGTATGAAAGAATAAAATATTTTGTGGAAAAGATAAAAAGCCGGGGGTTAAAAAGCTTTTCCTGGGAAAAAAATTTCTTTTTTTCCCCCAATTTTGAACTACACTAGAAATCGCCCCCCAAACATGTTTCTATAACTTTTTTTAAAATTGGGAAAAAAATAATTTTTTTATTTAAAAAATATACATAACTTTTTATTTAATTAAATTCTAGAACTTTTAAAATATTAGCGTTGATTTAAGAAAAATAAATAAAAACAAAAAAGGGGCCAAAAAGAAACTTTTTATTTATTATTTATTTATTTATTTCAGTTTATTTATTAATTAATTTATTTCAGTTTACTTATTATTTATTTATTTTATTTTATTTATTTATTAGTTACTTATTTATTATACCTCTTAGAAAGGTCTATGCAATTGACTTTTGAATGGAATTTTCCAAGAAAGCTTAAAAGTCAAATCTCGAATTAAAAAAAAAGAATCGTTTGGCATTATTTGAATTTTATATTGTTCTAAAAAGACGAATCACGAAAAATTTTACTTCAAAGAGATGTAAAATACATTTAAAAAAAAAATTGATTCAGCTAAAAGTTTGTACCGTGTACTGCAATTTATACACATGGATAATCACTTTGATTGCAATATACATATAAAAGACAAAATTAAAAATGAGAAATTACAGTTTTGCTTATATCTCATTTGCTAATTAAATTCTTTTAAAAGAAGAGACAATTTTGAAAGCTTGCAATTTGTTTAATTAATTAATTTAAGCTTGTTTAGAACGATCTTTTTTTTAAGTTGGAAAGAAAGTTCTAAAAGAAAAAGGCGACATATGCAAATGATTTAATTGATCTACTTAAAAAGGAACAAAATATTTCACTTCAGTTGACATCTCACTATTTCTTTATCAATTTTTTTCTATGTTAAACAATTTATAGAGGGCTAATTCTATTAAATACATCCAACTATACTTAAAATGTCACTTAATTTTATTTAAGTTAAATTGATCTTTAAATAAAAACTTCTAAATTAATAACATTCTTAACTACTTGTTGTTTATTTTTATCAGTTCCATGGAGAGATTCCCACATCCTTTAATTAATTATCTTCAGATTTATTTTTATTTTGAAATAATTTGTAAATTCAAAATGTATAGTCTGGTTACTGACTATGTTCGGTACCTTGATTTTAAAAAACCGTATAAATGGATATTTTATTTTACATTATTTGGTTTGAATTAGAATATACATACAAAATTTATTTAAGAGTAGTTTTAGAAAAAAAAAAAACGAAATTTTTGGGAAAAAAAGTTAAAAGAATGACATATTTTCAAAATATTTTTTTTATATGAAAATACTTCTATAATAATAATATTTTACCAAGATATATAGCTAGGACTTCTACATAGGGTTTGAACTAAGATTTTTGAAGTATATAACTTATAAATGGATTTATATTCATATTTTAACTATCAGAGTAGATAAATTTTAACAAAGATTTGATCGTAACTTTTGAAAGTAATGAGAATTTTTTTCAAAACTCCTTGATAATTTGCATAGAGAAGTCTTATCTATAAGGGCAAATAAAAATTATAGAAACACTTTCAAAAAAGGGGAATTTTTGGGTGATGATCCTTTTTTTAATGTTTTACCAAAAAAAAAATTACAATTAAATAATTTTTCTTAGAATAATATTCTTTTATATCAGTTTTATAGGCATATTCTAATTCAATTGAGACTCAATAATAAAAACATTTATTTATGGGTTTTTTTAACAACCCCGAAAGTCGTCGCCCCCTTAAATTTTCATTGTCCATTTATAAAAGAAAGCATCATCATCATAGTTTAGCAGCGAGTTCGAATCCCCCCTCTAAAGATTACAT
>BMAV01020122.1:0-141038 GCA_019973955.1 Trichonephila inaurata madagascariensis
TGTTTTTTATATTTAGCCCCAACATGACGAATGACGAGGTGCTACCACTTTTTCACTCTTCTCATTCCTTGGCTGCACTGGAATTCTTTATGTTGCCTGCTGTAGGGCTTGTAGTCTCCTGGTCGACTTTTCCTTGCTTGCCTTGTTGCTTCCTTGGCCGGTCGGGACACCTGATCGTTTCTTTGCATGGACGCAGGTTGTATCTCGGTCCATCTTGAACTCCAGTTGTCTCCGTCTTGTTCTTCTTCCTACTTATATAAATAGTAATGGATGACAATGGTCTTTTGTTATTATTGGGTCCATTTCTCTGCCACTTTCTCTGTGGTCCTCTTGCCCCCGATCCATACGACCTTTTAATTCCTTTATCTAGCTGTTCTCTTTTATTTCTTCTTTCATTTGTAAATGAGCTAGGAAGCTATCTGACAAGTGACCTGCGCTTATCGGCCCTATCCGTGTTTTTCTTAGGTTGATTTGACTGGAGATTTATCCCTTTTTCTTCAAACTCACGTTTCACCGCAATTCTTTTTTTCCCATAGTGTGACTCATTTGATCTTTGATGTACATTTTCCGAACTACTCGTTTCCTGACGTGAACTAATACTATCTGGGCTACCTGTTCCTAACTCGACCTCGTCACATTTCCTATGACGATATATTCTTATTTGATCAACGTTAACAGTTAATCTTTTTCCTGACTTCCATATTACAATATTATTATTATTTCTTACTTCTAATACTCTATAGGGACCTTCAAATTTTTGTTTAAATTTGGAACAGATTTTATTAGCTGCTGAACTTAAAGGGTGTGTCTCTAATAAGACCCAATCATTTACCTTAATTTGTATATCCCGTCTTCGTCTATTATAATATCTTTCCCACCTTTCCTGCTTAGTTTTCGTACTTAGTCTAGCTTCATTAAAGACTTTTTCGATATTTCTAACTGTAAATTCTGATCCATCCGAAATCATTACTAATTTTTGAAATGGGGTAATCAATTTTCGACCCAAAAATAATTCCACAGGGGTTTTTCCCGTTGTTTCATTCACTGCCGTACGAATAGCGTAAGCAAACTCACGTAAGAATTGATCCCAAGTATCGTGTTGATCATTAACATAATTTGCAATCATTTGCACTATATCTCGATTAACTCGTTCAGTCCTATTTGCTTGTGGCCTATATGCTACAGTCTTCACATGCCTTATGCCTAATCTTTCACTTAACTGTTCAAAAATTTCGGATATAAATTGGGGACCGTTATCACTTATTAATTTTATTGGAGCTCCAAAACGTGATATAAAATTATCAAAAAAAAAATATCCGCTATTATACGAGCCAAGGCCTTTCTAAGAGGTATAATTTCAGCCCATTTGCTGAAATGATCGGTAATTACTAAAATATACCGATTACGTCTTATTCTCGATATAGGATACGGGCCCTAACAAATCAACATCTTTTAAAATTTTTGATCCAATCGGGTTTAATCGCCAGCTGGTAAGGGTTTTTAAAATTATTAAGAAAAGGCGGAGACATATTGATCAAAAAATTTTCCATAAAGGGGAAAAAAAACGCAATTTTTGTAAGTTTTAAATCTCCCCAGATGTCCGGTTGGCGTCGGGTTGCGGTCTGTTTTTAAAGACTTTGGAATGTATACACGCATTTCCCCCAACGACGTTGTGCGCAAAAAAACGCCTTAAATTAGACGGAAGTCGGGAAATTCTCACATATCGTCGCATTAACAGGTTATTTTCCCGGGGCTTATCATGTTCCCTTTTCTTTTGAAGTAAGTACTAAATCTATGATTATTGCAAAAAATTTTTTTTTTCCCAAAACTTTCCCGGTTTTCGATAAAACTTTAGCCACAATATTTTTTCCCTTTTCTGACACATCAACGCAAAAATTTCCCCTTCATCTACCTCATTATCTTCAATCAGCGAATCGGGAACTGCCCTTTTTTCCGATCAAAATTAAAAACAATCCTTGATCCAAAAAATCCCCCAAAAACGGGTTTCCCAAAACCCTAAAAACCCTGAAACGATCAAGGCCCAAAAAATTCCGTCGAATAATCAATTTACAATTCATATTTTTTTCCTTTCGCCCCTGTGCTGGGGTCACCTGGCTCGCGATTTTTAACTGTTTTAAAAAAAAAATACCTTCCGTTAAATGATTTATTGCCCCGGGGTCCCCAAGGGTTTCAAAATGTGTTATTTAATAAAAAAGGGAAAGGGGAAAGGCCCACGGGTGAAAACATATCGGAGAAAGTTTAATTGGTATATCCCCGTTCCCTTTTATTTGAACTCTAACCCAACTTCAATCGTCCCCCTTTATCCATGCCTGCTGAAATTTTTTATGAACCCCTATTTCTACGGGCCCCTATTAAAATTTATTTCATCATTTTTGAAAATTGGTATCCCCCTTTTGTTGAATCTTGATCACACAAATCTTCCTCCCCCCTCAATTTCTTTTCGGCCTGTACCTCTAAAATCATTTTTTGCCTTATTTGGTTGCCCCAACCCCAGAAATTTTCCGTTTCTTTTGATTAGCTAAAAAGGGCATCCTAGCGCGTTTTTTTTCCCATCTTTCCACATTATACTATTTGGCCCCTTTTTTTAAATTTTTAAGAATACCTCTCTTTAAATTTAGCCAATATTTCAAAATTGTACCGTGTTCTGGGATTAGAAATTCCAAATAGTTATTTGTGGTTCAGTTAAAAAAAATTGATCAACTTTCCCCCTCGCATCCGCCAAACTCTTTTTATTTTAGCAAATCAAGAAAAGTCGTTGGTTCCGTTTTTCCCCCGTGCGCGAAAACCTACCCCCAAACTTTCTTTTTTTTTTGTTTCCCGGGGAAAACCCATTCCCCTTTGAGCTGCGCGAAATCCGTGGTTTATCTTCCGCAGCCCAAATTTGAGTCCCAAAATTTTGGGGCCCCCTGGATGATTTTTAAAAATAAGAAATGACAGATTTTGGCTTGTATCTGATTATCTAGCCAAAGGAATTCTGTGACATTCTCAAGGAAAAAAAATTTCCCAGGTAAAATAAAAAATCCTCCGCATTACCTCCCCAGAATTAAAATTGTTGGGCCCATTGTGACAGCCATCTGTCGATAGCTTTTTTGGGGGTTCCGCGTAAAGAGGTGTGGGATTATGGGAAAGGATGGCATTCATAATTCTTAACATGACCTTTAAAGGTTTCTTAAAAACTTTATTAAGCAAACCAATTAAGTGAGAATCCAAAATACGGGGTTTAACTGTCAGATCGCGCAAATTGATCCTTATCAATATTACTAATTGTCCCCTAATCTCAATTCAATATTATCGCGTTCAGAATATAATCCTCCTACCGGTTGAAAACTCAAATTCTGATACTTTCAGGTAGACTGATTTCTCGTGTCTGTTCTCCCTTTTAAATATTGCAGGGGGGTCTCCGTTTCTTGGGGCCCAAAAAAAACCCCCCGCCCCTAACTTTCTTAAAAGGGTTGCCATCCTTTCTCACTAAACTTTCTATTTTTTTAAAGGGTTTTTTATTTATTTTCTTCGTTTTCCTCTTAATTGGGTTTTGGAAAAGTTTTCCTTTCGTGGGTCAAAGAACGTAGGAGTTATGTTAAAAAAGAACGCGAGGAGCACAGACTTAATGGCTCAACTTCAGAACCAGAGGGACAGCATCGTGTTTGGGGTGTTTTAACCAGGACATTAAAATACCCCCAAACAATAGAAAAATAGTAGCCCCAAATGCTGGGGGGGCCAGGGGCACCAAAAATAACTGCCCTCAAAAAACAAGGAACACCCCAAGTCAAATGTTGTGAGTTGGGTGTGGAAAGAAAAGGGAAAAACAGAGGGGAAAGGAGACGCCCCTTCAAAAAACCTTGCCCCGGGGAACAGTAGATAAACCAAGAGGGGAAAAAATTTTATAAAGTAATAATCAAGTAGTCCGTCAAGTTAAGACTCCATCAACATCGGCATTGGGGACCCGTGGTGTGATGAGAGCGTCGAAAAGATCAACTGGCTGATCTTAAAATAAAACTAATCTTAGAATTCAAAGAGTCGTCTGATGAAGCCCAGCTGGCAAGACATAGCCCCTTTCCATCCTACAACGAAGCGTTACTAGGCTCTTTGGAACTCTCCTTTGAGAAGTGGTGTTTTATATCGAAAATGGGACTGACGATGGAAAACACTCAGGTGGCAATTAATACTTCCAAAGAAAAGGGTTTAACGGCCCTTTAAAGGAACTGCATGGCAGTCAACTGGGGGTCATTTTGGTGTTAGAAGACCTTACAAAAGTTTGTGAGCGCTTCTACTGGAACAATGTGCGGAGTGATGTGGAAAAGTGTTTAATTTTGGGTCCCTGTGCTGCACGCAAAGGTCTCAGAAAACGCACTAGAGGAAGACTGCAGCTGTATAATGTGGGAGCGCCTCTCAAACGAATAGCTTTTGACGAATCTGTTGATTCCGAGATCTTCAGATGACAACAACAACATCCTGGTTGCCATGGACTACTTCACTAAGTGGTCTGAAGCCTATTCTATTCCCAACCAAGAGGCCTCGACTGTTGCAGAGGTTCTAGTTCAACACTGGATCTCAAGATTCGGGTCCTCTACAACTGCACTCCGATCAAGGGAGAAACTTCGATTCTCAGTTTGCAAAAGGGGTGTGTGAAATACTCGCCATCGACAAAAAACCAGGACAACAGCTTTGCATCCTCAGTCTGACGGCATGGTAGAGAGGTTCAATCGGGCCCCATCCTGAACAGCCTCTCTCTCCTGGTATCCAGTAATCAACAGGACTGGGACAGGAAATTGCCCTTTTTCCTGCTTGCCTACAGGAGTGCCGTTCACGTGACCACCGGCTATTCCCCATCCCAGATGCTCTTCGGACGAGATCTTCGTCTGCCTGCAGATCTTCTGTACAGCCGACCACCAGATGCTCCCTTGGCGCCTGAGGAGTATGTCGAGAAACTTCAGGCACGGATGGAGGAAATGCATCATCTGACTGGGGAAAGAATCGGCTTGGCTTCCGAGAAGATGAAGACCCGATACGACGCAAGAGCAACCGGACACGACTTCCACGAAGGCGACAAAGTGTGGTTATGGAATCCGAAACGTCGCAAAGGACTCTCTCCAAAGCTGCAGAAAAACTGGGAAAGTCCTTACACAGTCCTAAAAAGAATGAATGACGTTGTGGTGCGAATACAGAAATCACCACACTCAAAACCGAAGGTAATACATTACAATAGGCTAGCCCCTTATCTTGGCCAAGATGAATAAGATCCTTAAGATCAGACCATGGTCATTAATTATTTTGTAAATAATGTAATTATTTCTCTTTTCTAATTCCTTAGTTTTATTTTAATACTGGAATTTATGTTTACATTTCTTCATGTGCTTTAAATTTATTTGTATTGTATATACTGTGGAATACATTTGTTGCTTCATATGTGATTATTATGTGAGTAATTTGCCTGTAAATAGATACCTCTTACTCAAGGATTGTACTGCCCGGGACGTGCAGTCTTTGAGGAGGGGCAGTGTTACGAATTTTGTGTAAATAGTGTAAATAATTTGCATTTGAGTGTTTAATGCATTTATAATACTCTATGTGATGTTTATTGCATGTTAAAATTATACCATTCACAAGCAATGCCGCCCCTTACGTCATAATAGCGATTCAATGAGAACTTGGCGAAATCTTGGCGGTAGAGCCAAGTTGGCATCATTTTTGGCGAGTTCGGAATCCTCTAGAAAGTAGTGGATCTCTCCACTAATGTCACGAGCGGCTATATTTCTGGAAGTTTCTGTCGCGCCTGTAAATAGAGATGCTCGCCGATACTAGAGTTAATCTTGATTAAACCGGCGAGTAGTGAGCATTGTTTTGATTAGCTCGGCTGTGCTTGTGAATAATCTTTACTTACGTGTATTTTACACACTGGTTATTGTGTTTGATTGCTGTTGAAGGTGGAAGACCTTCGGATATTTACTCTGTGAATATTGCTGCTGAATCCTGTATTTAAAGGATTGGATTTTTTATAATAAATTCGCATCGCTCATAAAGCTGTTTATTTTCTTTGTGATTGTTTTGCATAAAATCTCCGAACCCCGGATCTACGTAACAATATTATTGTAATCAATATTGAAAACACATGAGTACTTTCAAATCTTGCAGATTATCTACTGATACTAAAAATAAGGTAAAATGATAATTCTTTTTCTATCTGTTTTCATATTCAGTACGATCAAAATAAAATGCTACAAACCTATTGTTTTAACTTTTTGCTGTAACATTAAACGGTAAAAAAAAAAAAATCAAATTTGAAGACCACACACAAATAAACAATTTGTGAAATCTTATTTGTTCTTATTTAAAAATATATTGATTTAATCCTTACTAATATTATAAACGAAAAGTTTGTAAGGAAGTTTGTTCCTCTTTCACGCAAAAAGAACTGAACGGATTTTAATGAAACTTTACAATAATATAGCTTATACATCAGAATAACACATAGGCTGAACGTGAGCTTACATCGTTCTGAACAGTGCGGTCGATTGAAAGGTTGAAGAGGTGGTATATTATTTTCCACAAGTCTCAAAAAGGTTGTATCCTTTTATTTATTATTATTATTTTAGTTGGTTCCCTTCAGAGCAAGAGAGGGTTCTTTTCCACTTCTTTTGGTTTGATTTTTTTAGTAATTTTCCAATTTCTAAGATTCAAGCTGAGTCATTCCAGTTTTTTCATCACCGATGTTGAGGAACAACCTATAAACACTAATATTTCAATAATGGAATCAGAAATTTCAAAATTCTTCAGATCTTCTGTAAGAGATGCAGAAATAATTTTACGAGCTGGGCAAAAATTATATCTGAAATCAATATATTAGTAGAACGTAATCAAGGATCCTCTCAGATTCCAAAATCCAACCACAGATATTACATGCAGAAATAAAGAATAAAATTGCTCGTCATGAGAACATAAGAAGTATGTCTTTTACCCGTAATGGAAAAATAAGATTTTCTACGCCAGACCCAGTATGTGCAGCACAAATACTATCTCTTGAAAAAATTTTAAACGTGTCGGTTAAAACTAATATTCTTTGGGAGGGAATCACATCTAGATTCCTGATTTATGAGATTCCACTTGATATATCTCTGGATGAGATTGCAAAAGAATTACAAGAAACCAATAATTTAGAAATAATAGAAATGAGAAGATTTATTAAAAAAGGGACTCGGCAACAATTCTCACCAATATTAATTACAATACTCGGGACAACTTTACCGGAAACTATAAAACTGTGGTTCATTAATCACAGAATCCAAAATTTCATAGATAAACCCAGACAATGTACAACCTGTTTCAGTTTCCTGCATTCTACCAGATTTTGCCAAAAAACAGCAATCTGTATCAACTGTGGTGTATCGCATCCAGGACAATGTTCTAATAACTCGAGATGCATAAATTGCAAAGGTGATCACCCAGCTAACTCAGTAAACTGCTCTGAATATATAAAAGAAAAAAAGATATTAGAATTGAAATGTGAACAACATCTTACATTGGGAGAGCGGAAGAAGATTTCGGGGCAATAAAAAGACAACCTATTCTGCAGCAATTCAGAATAATACAGTTATTTCAAACATGCAAGACCATCTAGAAAAAAAACTAGAAAACATGCTGACATCTTTCCAAACAATTTTAGAAAAGCAAACCTCATTCATTTTGCAAGCTTTTCAAAAACAATGGAATCGGTTCTTTCCCACCTTAGCAAGATTTTTGAAAATGGAAAAATCAAGCACTCCCATTACAAAAAAAGCTATAGGTAACAAATCCTCAATCCATAAAACACGTGCATCTAGTGAAAGTGATGCATCCAATAACATAGACATAGGATAAATATGGAATTGTGATGGGTTTTTGTAAATACTCTCCTTTTTTTCGAATTTTTGATTTGGGGGCTAATTATTGTCTTCATTAGTTTATTTTTCTTTCCTCAAAGGGAGGATAGTTTTCTAATTAAATTTTTTCTTTAATATTTATGAATATAATTCAATGGAATTGTAGAGGCCTCAAAAATAAATCCATATGGTTAAATATCCCTCCCTTTTCTGAAGCAGATATCTGGATTTTTCAAGAAACCTTTTTATCAATTCACGATAATATATATTTCCCAAATAAAACAATTTTTAGAAAAGACAGAGAAGACAGATCAGGTGGTGGTTTAGTAATAGCTGTTCCTTCAAATATTTCTGCACAACAGATTCCTATACAGTTTCAACAAATCAAAGATTTAGAAGTCCTCGCAATTAAAATAGATGTTCGAAATATTTCATTTTATATTGTAAATATTTACGCTCCACGGGGATTTAATATTATATTGATTAAATCTTTTCTTGAATCCCTAACGGCTCCAATATTCATTTTTGGTGATTTTAACCTTCATCACCCGATGTGGGGATCGAATCACACCTCAAGGTATAGTAATGAATTTGTTGAATGGATTACTGATTCTAATTTGGTTCTTCTTAATACGACTGTTCCCACATATAGAAGTTCAGCAGGTACAGCATCATTAATAGATCTCACAGTTTGTTCTTCAAGCATGTCTGGATACTGCAATAGTTATGTTTTAGATAGCTCTTTTGAAAGTGATCATAGTCCAATTATTACAGAGCTTTCTCTCTTCAATTCAAATAAGCGAATTTTTAAAAAAGTAAACTGGCAAGCTGTTATGAAAGAAACGCATTTTATTTTAAATAATCCAGAAGTTTATTCTGAGAATCTTTCAGATAAGATATCACAAGTTATTACTAATAATATTAGGGAAATTAAAGTTTCGAATAGATCCTTCCCACCATGGTGGAATAGTATCTGTTATAAATTCTATAAACTTAAAAAAATATTTAGGAAGAGAGCTATTAGAGAGATTTCACCTGAATTATGGATCAGATATAAACAATATGCGAGCAAACTTAGATTCCACATTAAAAATGCCAAAAGAATGTACTGGGACAAAATATGCAACAATATTTCTAATCCCAAGATGTTTTTTAATATTCTGAAAAAATTTTCCACAGTTACTGACACCGATCAAAAACTTAATATTCTTCAACTTAATAATAGGTTTATCACTCATCCTCAATTACAAAGCAAATATGCTTGCAAATCATTTGCATCTAAAATGCCTATCATGAACCACTTCTGGATTTTCTCAACGATAAAAATAACCTTCTTAATAAACCATTTCATATTTTTGAATTGCATAATGCAATAAAAAATTCAAAAAACACAACTCCTGGAGCTGATCATATTACGGCAACTTTCTTTAAAAATCTTGATCAATATCAACGTAATGTAATTTTAAGATATTTTCAAAAATTATTTGATAATGCAATTGTTCCAGACTCCTGGAAGCATGCAATCATTCTCCCGATTCCAAAACCATGTAAAGATAAAACTAAGATGTCTTCCTACAGACCAATAGCTCTGACTTCTGTATTTTCAAAAACCTTTGAGAGAATTCTAACTAATCGGATTTCTTACTATTTAACTAAAGAAAGAAAACTTCATCCCCAACATTATGGTTTCGTTCCTTTCAAAGATAGCAGAAGTGCTACTTATCTTGTACATAAGGCAATAATGAATGCAAAATTACAGAAACAATTTTTTGTAGGAATAAGTTTAGACATTAAAAGTGCATACGATTCTATTTACGTGGATGGTCTTATTTATAAATGTTTACAAATTGGTATAGCAGGAAACATAGCAAATTGGATACATAAATTTCTCACATCTCGAACATTTCAATTAAAATGGAGGGGTTATTTTTCTTCCAAAAAATTTGTCCCGCAGGGTTTAGCTCAAGGTAGTGTCCTATCCCCTATTTTATACACCATTTATATGAATGACATATTTGATACCTTAGAGTCGGAAGTTGAATGTCTGGTCTACGCCGATGACATATTTATATTTTGCGCTCATAAATCCCTTGATGTTATTTGCAAAAAAATACAGAATACACTGGAAAGAATTTCCCAGTGGTGTAAATATTGGAAACTGGATTTAAGCCCAGAGAAATGTACAATAGCTGAATTATCAAACAAGAGAAATTATACTCTTCCTAATATTCTGTTAGCTGGATTTCCTCTACAATGGCAAACTTCTATTAAATACTTAGGAGTTTTTTTTTTCTAAACGCTGTCAAAATTTTATATTAAAAATCAACTAAGTAGTAAAGCCTTGAAAAGGATCAATGCACTGAAGGGTATGGCATATAAACATTATGGGCCGAGATCAAGAGATCTCATTAATTTAGTTAATAATAGCATATGCAGTGTTTTTTACTACATTTGTCACATTATAAATAAATGGTCTGAAAATCAATTAAAACCTTTCAATGTTATTCAAACCAAAGCCCTCCGAATTGCCTTGGGTCTCCCTCAATGGACCCCAAATATTGCTCCTAAAGTTAGCTGGTCAAGAAGTTTTGTCAAATAAAATTAGAAGATTGGCAAACAAGTTTTTTATTACTCAAATCTCTAATAGAGATTTTTCTCCTCTTTATTACAATAACCCCGAGACAATGAATCTTAATGTTTTGGAAGAAGATAAAAATAATATCATTAGTGCACTTCATGATTTAAATGTTGACGATGATCAAATTATTTCAATTCCCAGATTAATCACCTTTTTAGACCTTCCATGCAAAATTTATATCAATAGTTTTAAATTTCAAGATAAAAACCTACCGATTCCTGCAATAAGCGTTCTATTTGATGAAACGATCGAACATAAATTTCAAAAGTTTTTTATTATCGCTACTGATGCTTCGAAAAATCACCAAATTACTTCGATAGCAGGTATATCAAAAAAATCTTCATTTGCTTACAGAATCAATCATTACAACTCTGTTTTTACTGCAGAAGCTTTGGCTATTTGTCAAGCTTTGGATGATCTGGTGGATTCTAATGTAAATTTACTTCTCTTGTCGGATAGTCTTTCTGTCCTTTCTGCACTTCAAAATTACTCGATCAAATCCCATAAGGTAATTCATAGACTCGCTAGTAAAATTTACATGCTATCTAACTACATTAATCAATTAATTCTGCTTTGGATTCCGGGACATTCAAAAATTAATTGGAATGAGCAAGCGGATAATCTCGCAAGATCGGTCACGGAGTCCAATGTTTACATTGACTGGATTGCCTCAGAAGACATTCATAAAAATATATATCAAAATAGAATTCAAAAAATAAATGAAAAATACTACTTAAGCAAATATTTTGAAAAATTGGGAAATATTCCGACCATTGATATTATTTCAAAGTGGACAGAGAATCGAAGAGAAGAAATTTTAAGCACTCGAATCTTCAGTAAAATGATTATCACTCCAGGCCTTCTACATAAATTTAACTTACAGGATAATGCAACGTGTACCACATGTAATTGTATTAATGATTTGGACCACATCATACTAAACTGTAGCAGATATACTAGACATCGAAACAACCTCTGGTCTATTCTTCATATTGATCCACATTCCACTATCACGTTTAGAGATGTTTTGGAAAAAAGCAATGAATAACAAATCAACTTTCAGAATCTTTTTAAAGGGAATGAAATATTTTAGTATTTACTAATCTATTAAGCTTTTTCATACTTTTTCTTCCTTTTTGAGGGATCATAGCCTGTGTTGCTCTATATCCCCTTCAACCTTTCAATCAATCAACACATAGGCTATAATCTACACTATTAAAATTCGAAGGTAAGCAAACGTATGCGACCGTACGGCTAGGTGTATCTTCTCACGAACCGCACAACGCAGAAACTCGCCGAAGGTATCAAAAGATCGCGAATGATCCGAGGAATCCGTTTTGACCATTTATATTCCGATATTTCAATTAGTTAAAAAGATATTAATTAAAAACCTTAAAATGCTTAATCAGTGCCATTTTTTCCAGCCTGGCGGCGAAGTTTCAATTTTCCGACTTTTTCTTTTTTATCCCAGACGTTTTTAAAACACGATCTAATTTTTTTTGTATGAGACTCAGACAAAAAATATTTACAGAATCGGAAAGATTATTTACTTCGCCTCGATACGGTATAATTTATTTTACTAAATAATGATATTTTCTTTTTTACGATTTTTTCTAAAATGAGTCAAAATCGATACGTTTTTATGAAAATGGTTTCTAAATCGTTCCGATTGCATTTTCTTTCGCGTTAATGAAATGATATTCTACACTAAAAAAATTCCTACTTTTCTCTTTTAGAATCATTCATTTAAAAAATAAAGTGTCAAAAACTTTCTTTTTTATGGTTTTTCAAAAAATACTCTAAATTTTATTTTTGAATACTTAATAACTTCTAAATTTATAAAAATAATCTCACGAAACTTTTTCCCGTGTGTAGAACAATATTATCCATAATCTGTACAAAGATTGAAAATATTACTTAAAAATTACGGTTTTTCTTAAAAAATTGTTTTTCGCTTTTACCGAGAAATATTTAAGCATTATTTTTGTTACATTTTTTGTTTAAAAATTACCGTTGTTTGCAATCGTTTGTTACCGTTGTTTGGATATATGAAGTTTGAAGGCTTTAACTTAAAAATGAAGCCCGAAAAAGAATTTTAACTTTAACAAATGACGCATTTTTCAGTAGCCGAGGGTTTGGCGCCAAACGTTCGGGTTCAAAAAGTTTTTCCATGACAATATATATATGACAGAAAAGAAGCGAAAAGGAAATTTTAAGTTATACACTCGGTAAAAGCCCGAGCAACGTCAAACTAAGCGGAGGAAGGGTGGAAATCATTTTGAAAAAGAGTATTAAAAGTGCTGATTTTGTGAAGGAAAGGGAAAATTTATAAAAGTAGAGAAAGCCCGTGCAACGCCGGGCCATGCAGATAGTTTATAAAGATATTGTGTTAATTTTTCAAAATATAAAGATAATTGTCTAGTAAGTAGGAAAAAATTCCGCCATCTGCAAAAAAGCCCTCAACAGCATGTATCTACTTTTATGAGTGAAGAAAAACTTTCCCTTTTGTTTTCTCTACGCCAGGCGACAGTGCGCACTCGGTTCTAATTTATTGTTTTGATCAGTATAATCACTATTTTTTTTTATTATTTCAGAATAAAACTCACTTTTATGGCTTCTGGTATTTAAAGTAGATAATCTCACAATACATCATTTGTACAAATTTTCATAATTTGTTTGTAGTTAAAAGTATAGAAATAATAATAGCTACCATATTGTATTTTTTGGAAGCGTAGAAAAAGTACCTACGAAGAATTATGCCGAACAGAAAGTAATATTAACGTATTACACTATCAGATATAAATTATTTACACTATTTTAAGTATTTATTAAACAAAATTTGTAACAATGTGTTACTTTTGCTGAGCAGAAATCAGCTTAGGAAGGTATTTTCAAAAATCGACCCACAAAAGAGTTACGGGGAGTCAAAAATAAAAAAAAATCATTTTTATCATTTATTAGATTTTCAGACTTTCACGTAAAATTAACTGATTAAAAACTTCTTTATCTTTTAATCTGTATTGTTTAATTTTTCAATTCACCTATGCAAAGAACGGGTATACCAGCTATTTTAGTATACATATAGATAGAGAGGACATTGGAGAAAAAAAAAAAGCTACTTGAAGTACTAATCCTGTGCAAACTATATATATCCATATCTATGTAAATAAACTGTATTCTAATAAACTTGATTTTGTTAAATATATGTGGGTTTTGTAGTATTCATTAACATGAAATTCTTTTAGCATGAAAAAATATTTCAAAACCCCTCAATTTCGTGTTAAATGATTTTCATTGCATGTAAATTTTCTATAAACTATTTTAATGGTCCGAAGTTTAAGATTCCTTAATGCTATTTGTTTATCTTTATATATATAAATGGATGTTTGTATGTATGTATGACCTCGCTTCACTCCAACACCATTCAACCGATCACTATGAAAATTGGCATGTATATGTATTATTTTATGGAGTAGTTTTTTGTGCTATCTTCTTTCTTGCAGCTCCCCACCAGGTGGAGCTACAGCATATCAGCATCTGCACCATTCAATCAATTGCGAAGTTACCAACTTGATTCTATCGTCAACATTTCGCTATGTTCCCATTTAATTGCCATTATAATTTAAGGAACGGCGTAGCTTGCGAATATTATACAATTTTAACATAAAATAAATACAACAGAAAGTAATATTAACATATTATACTTCTAGATAAAAATTATTTACTCTATTTTAAGTGTTCATTACACAAAATTTGTAACAATGTGTTACTTTTACTGAGTAGAGATCAGCTTAGGAAGGTGTTTTCAAAAATCAACCCACAAGAGAGTTAAGGGCTGTTATAAATTAAAAAACAACATTTTTATCAGCTATTAAATCTACAGACTTAAAATTTTACAAACATGTTTTTTTTTTTTGTTTAATATGCATTTCACATAAAATTAACTCATCAAAAACCTTCTTTATCCTTCAATCTGTATTGTTTAATTTTTCAATTCACCCATGCGAAGAACGGGTATACAAGCTAGTACTCTATATATCTTCAAAATGCACAGAAAATTAAAAGAACAAATCCTTACCCAAAAAATTAACAAAATTGCCCGATTTGATTTAATCTTAAGATTTACAATGTGATTTAATTTTACAAAAGAAGTCGGCATGTCGAAAATGCCAAATTACCAGCATTGAATGTTATCTGCTTCAAATCTTTACTTCACTGAATTTAATTTAAATATCACATCAATTATTTTTAAAAATAAAATTTAAATTTTCTATTATTTAAACTGCTTAAGTAACACAAATGACTTAAGGCAATTTGAAAGACTTTATTATTTATTATTGAAAATACATAAACAATGTTTTCTATAGCAAATATTATAATTTTTAAAGAAATGGCTACATAAAACAATGTTAACTTTAATAAAAAGGTTTTCAAAATCTAATTTTTTGACATGAAAAAAATATTCAAGGTACTTGCATATGAGCATCAATGCAACAAAAATTGCACCACCCAAATTGTGCCATAATAACAAAAAGATTCTTACCTGTTTTATTTGGGGGAAAAAATAAATCAGTCAGATTTTGATGGAAAATGGTGAGATTCACCTCAATTAATTATTGTATTCAAATTGTAAAAGCAGAAACGAGTTACCAATAAATTAATGAAGAAGATTCCTCAGGTATTTTTACACATTTTGAGACTAACATCATTTAAATTAACCAAATTTTGTTTAATATTTATTCTAAATGCGATATTTAGGGAAAAAGAAATGATACACATTACATCAAAATGAAAGTTTCACTTCATTTTGAAATAAACTTTTTAAAGAAATGAATTTCCACTCATACACACATAAATTGTATTCTTATATTTAGTTAAGAATTTTTTAAAAAATTTTTTTATTAAAACAGAACAGTTGCAAAAAATTTGATAACTAAGTAATCAGACAATCAATTTCGTATAAAAATAAATGCATAATTTTTCTTCAAAAATAGATTCTCTTTTAGTACTTCTTCAATACTAAAAACTCACTCTCATTCTTTGCTAACACTTAACTAAATATATATATTTTTTTTAAATATATATATTTCATCATTACATGACATCCTGGCTATTTTCTATTTCTATACCTTACTGTTTATAAATACACTTTGTAAAATGAACAGTGAAGTTGTTGCATTTATTGTTATTGCATATTAGTTTAATGTTGATAAATATATTACTTATTGAATCAAGAGTGGTAAAAGAGTGAAATTGAAATATTAAATTAAAAAATGACTTCGTGAAAACTATATACTAGTTGTTTTAACAAAGATATTGAAATTCTACTTTTATATGATGAAATTTACATTAAGATTTAGATCCTTTATAATCTAATTAACTGAATGTGTAAGTTAAATATAATATAAATAAGCTAATTGGAATGAACAAAAATATTTTAAAAAATGAAAACAATATCCATTGCATTTGATATATATGCCAATTATATTTACATATTAATAATACACATATTTTATAACAATAACAAACACAGTACAAAACCACAGTGTTTTTATACAAGCAACTTCAGTGATGATTAACATTTTAAAATATATTTCTAATACAAATAACAGCTGCAATGATACAAAAATGTTCCCAAAATTTTTGTACATCACTTTTAGTCACAAACAATAAGAGACGACTGCACAAATGAACCTTTGTAAAAGTACAAAATTAACTTTTACATGTTTTAGCAATTTCTAAATGCCTTTCTACATCTAATTTAGTTTGCAAGAAAATCGAGTTATATATTATGTGAACAGCAACATCTTTATGGTATGATAAATCCATCAGTAGCTGTAAAAGAAGAAATAAAAATATTACATTTATATATATATTAATTCAAAGTCATTATGTAACATAAAAGTTATTGCAATGCTGCATGAGTATTTTTAAAAAAAAGGACAATAAATAGTAGAAAAAAGGCTAGTTATTCTTCTTATTTTGTTTCATTATATAGAACTAATTTGTTATAGGAGTGCTACGCACCAAGCATAAGTAATATCAACTTAACTAACTCAGTGGCACCCATGAGGGCCAAAGCCTACTTTGTCCATGTCAGTATACGTGACCTTGGGCCCTGAGGTGCATGAGCAGATATTATGGTCAAGTGGTCAGTCTGATGTGAAACCCCGAGTGTTAAGTTCCCAAGCAAGCTTGGTACTCATTTATCAACCTACTGAAGGGATGAAGGGCTGAGTCGACCTTGCCCAGCCCGCAGTTTGAACCTTGGACCTGTGGTGTGGAAGTGCAAAGCACTACCACTCAGGCACTGTCTTCAATAAGTAATATCAATATAATAATAATTATAAATAATAAATTATATTATGTAATATATGATAATAATCATATAATATAAAAAATAATGATAGTTAAAGAAAATAATCATATAATACAATAATATAATTATATACAATAATAATCATATAATATAATTGTATTATTATATTGTGTAATTAATTACATATTATACATAAAATAATTACATTACATTAAAATTAATCAATAATTGTTGATAACTTGCAATGTTCCAAAAACTGCAAGTTTCTATAATGAATTCGATTGAACCTTTAAAAATAACATTTTAAAAGTAAAATAAAGTGGAAATGTGCAATTTACAGCAATAATTAAAAGAACAGCCCTCATATTCTGTAAAAAAAAATATCCTGGTACTTATTAATGTTATTAAAAATATCCATATTTGAAAATAGCACAAAATATAACAGAAGACGGAAGCAGCAAATTGAAGATCGCAATGAAAAAATGGTTAAATTTTTGAAAAAACTCAATTAAAATAATCTGAAATTAACAAGGTTACCATGGAAACAAAACAATAAAAAATTTACTATAATATACATCATCCCCATGGCACACAACCACATTACCACATGATAAAAATATCATGGTAACCATATTCTAATGTTGTCGCCCATCTTGGCAATTACAAACAACTTGGCGCATAGCACTGCTATATGATTTAGCACTGATTATATAAATAGTTAATTCTTTCAAATTCTAGTCTTTGAAATTATTCCTTATACATTATCTTATTAACTTTTTTGGGATAAATGATTTCTTCCCCACATTAAATACTGTTCTTCACAATTATTGTACAATCTAAATGACTGTTCAGAAAATTCACTATCATAAAACTTCTACACAGCAGCTAGGAGAATAATTTACTAGGTAAAATATTTCTTGATTTAAATATTATAGAGACTTGTAATAAACTGTCTTTGCCAACATTCTTTGTAATATTAAATAATCTTGCACAAAAATGTTGTACTTAGTTAATTCATAGCTAGATACTATAAGTAAATTCTGAATTATGCGTTAATTATTTATGTGGGAATCCAACCAAAATCTTCCAAAGGTGGGATCCTTCAGATAGCGGGGGTTTTATGGCATGGTGTCTAGGGGTTTTTAGGGTGTATTAGTTAATTTTGAAATAAAATAGACAACATAGTTCCCAAAAAAAAAATTGAAACTAAATAATTTATTAAAAATTATAGGGGAGTATTTACTGGGAATATTTCAAAGAATAGAAAAGTTGGATAAGCATATTTCGGAAGAATAGGAAAGTTAGATCACATTACTTTAAGGGAGGCAATTGAGATTAATTAGAACTCATTATGGTGCTATTAAGACTTACCGCCTGGCGCGGAGCAACGGCGCTGACGCGCGAAATACGTTTCTCGACGAGTGTTAGTAGGCCTCTGGCGAAAAAGGTTGATGACGGCGTTTTAAAAGGGACGCTAGATGGCGTTGATGTGGAATACTGTTTTGATTAGAATTGCCGACCTCGGTAAAGGATATGATCTAACCTTTTACAAATGGAATATCCTACATTTATGCAAGTGTTAATTACAAGGCAAAAAAATTATGGAAAAATTCTACATCGAAATTCATAACTCAGAAAACATATTACAAAATGTTGTTATACATTGGTCATGTAAAAAACAAAATAAAATTTCATCTAATAAACATTTTAATGAAACAGATTATTCCCAACATCTGAAAATTATAAAATTTGTTTTTAAAAAGTGTAACTTACTATCAATAGTTTCATTATTTTATTTTATTTGCAATTAATAGAAGATGAAAATGTAGAAAATATAATCTATAATATTATGACAAAAAAAAGTGTTAAATCCTTTTAAAACATGTAAACCAAAATTTCAAACCAACTTCTTACAAATTTTTAAATTATTGACAATTTTACAGAAAATGTGTTCAATTAAGCAAATTAAGAAGGAATATTTTTCTTAAATTATTTAGAATAAGAGCAAAAATAAAATATTTTCGTAACAAACTTTTAAAATCACAAGAAATGCATATTTACTCTATGTTAACAAGCTGAAAAATTAACTCATTAGTTACCAGATTTCAATTAATATTTGAGTATTAATCAGTAGTAATAAACAATATGTATTTCATTAAAATTAACAAACAGAAAAAATATCAAGAATTTTAAATTTTATAATTTATAGAACTTAATGAAGAGCTAAATTATAAAAATACTCAACACATATGCAGATTTTTCTTTGACATCACACATTGATAAGGAAATGCTTTCTGACAAAACAGTAATGTGGTTAGAAAGATCATTTGCAGATCAAGAAAGATTTTTTTTTCAAAGAATAGAAGTGACCAACTAAATTGGGGTCCAAAATAGATGTATCTGGAAAATCCAGAGAAGTCTAAAATATTTATTATCCAGAAGGGGGATACAGAGGAGCAACAGGGTAAGAAAAAGTTTGAGAGCGAGTGACTTTTCATGACTTAATGCAATATTGTGGCCATGGATTTGTACTGCTGTGTGAACTCTGATTTCGTGCTATTGTTGATGTCACATGCATCATAGGATAATATGTGCATACATTTTTTCCTATTAATTCAATCAGTTATAAACACTGGATAATTCCAGAATAACTTTCAATATGCATTAAAAGAACCTGCAAAATACTTATGTGGATCTTTCTTGTATTTAAAAGACAATACACCATGTAATTATACATATATATTGTGGTGGCACATTTTTTGTTTTTTATTTCAGTCCAAGGGTCCACCCATCCCCCCCCTTTTAGCTAAGAAACAATTGAAAGTTCACATTTGTTAAAATCAGAAATTGGATCCTATGCCTCTCATTATAGTAGAAGTAGAAAACAATTAAAGGCTGTAACATGTTAGTTCATGTCACATTCTCATTTCAGCTTCCTTCAACATCAGTCTGATTTGTTGGCTGTCCTAGTCAATTACAAGTGTAATAATAGCTTCAAACTTGAAAAGTGTTGACTGAAATACAGTCAAACTTCCATATTACGAACCTCTACATTACAAATTTTTCAATATAGCGAACTTTTCCTGGAACAAAGAACATTTCACGAGATTTGCTTCATAAAATAACCTCCCAATTGCGAAGTACATTTTCTATATAACAAACTTTTTCTTTGTGATTCAATTTTTTTCTCTTTTTTCAGTATATCTGAACATTTCAAATCATTTCTTCTTTAACTCATTTAATGGTGGTCATAAACCTTGAACTGGTTTTATTAAGTACCTAATTTTCCGAAAGTAATAGAAATCTGCACATTTCATCCAAGAACAACATTTAATCCCCACCATCCAGTTTACTAGAAACATCTTCAATATACCCTTTCACTCTCAGTAAAGTTGTCTCTTGTCCTTGAATTAATCTCTGTTCATCTTTAGTGTTGATCAGTCCTACTGGTAACTATTTCTTGTTGCTCAAAAATGTCAAAACGTGCTTAAGCATCAAAGAGAAAAAAATAACTCTTCAGAAAATGGATACAAGCATCAAGAAACTTTCCTTGCAGTTTTGCTTTCTTTTTGATAGGTAAGATACATAAAATAAATATTTTTAATTTACAAAAAGGGTGAATAATTACTTTTTTCTTTAATATATAGTGTTTATAAATTTAAAATTTGTTTTATGTGGTTTATAAAGAAAATTAAAAGATGAACTTCTATATAACGTATTTTCCACATAACAAACTTTTTTTTTTTCGGGATTTAGCGACTTCATTATATAGAGGTCGAACTGTATTTATTTACTTGGCAATGAAACTCATCATATTACTGTGAATAAACTTTCATCTAATCAGCAAGTACTACTAGTGCTACTTTATAAATCACACAAGTTAAAACCCTCTCTAAGTGGAAAAGCAGATTTAGTAGTATGCAAATAACTTTTTTTTTTCAAGAAGAGGCAAAAATATCTTTAACAAAAACATCTCGTTAAGTAGAGAGAGAGAGAAGCAATTGTATAAACATAATCACACAGACACAAACTTCAACAAAAAAAAACTGCTGTACATCATACACACGGAAAGAATATGTGAGTACAAGTTGGACAATTTCACATTGGTCACAGAAATGCTTTAGTAATTTTAAAAACTGAAGACATAAAATGCTAACTGAATCAACAGCAGAAAACAGAAAGAAAATATACTGAGTCAGCAAATATGAAAACAAGCAAGCTATAGTTCCTTGTAATTTGGAGGTGGTTGGCTATTGCATGGATTCATCAAAAGAATCATCAAATGTTGATGTCTTTAATTGACAATTATACCCAAACTCCTCTTGTGGCAGACAGATAAATAAATAGTCAAACATAAAAATATGGAAGGAAATTTTATTTTAGGTAAAAAATTTTATAACTGTTGATATGTTTATTAGTTGTTCTTGATTAATGCTACATTGGTCAGAGTACTGCTGTTTTTATACTCAAATCAGCAGATGAAGAGAAAAAAAATTTCTACTTTAAGACCACAAGAAAACAGTATCTGGATAGAAAGAAGGCTATTTTTAAAAGAAAATTTATTTAAGTATATTATATTAAAAAAAATTTTTTCTAGTCCACTTTTTAAAGTTAAACAATTTTATAAGAGAATAAATAAACCCAATATAAATAATAAATATAATTTTTCTGTAAGCATCCCCCATCTTTTTTTCAATCGAGCTCAATGAGGCATAAGTTGCCCCTTATACACTGAGCAATACATGATAAACTACCACATTATGGTAAAAAGGGAGGAAGAATTTAGGCATGTAAGTTTTTTAAAAAAAACCCCATCAAGTTCATTTTTTATACTTACAATAAGGATCTGAATATATACATAAAGACAAAAGTAGAAAAATGTAAGAAGCAAAAATCAAAATAAAATTAGATGTCAATAATTTTGCATTAAAATTAAAACAATAAATAAATTTAAATTAATGTTATATATAATTTAATTTACTAGGTATATGGAACACAAAGCATTAAATGATTTCTATGATAAATTCCTTTACTTTGGATTTAAAAAATATTGAAGAGCAAGCCACTCTTACGACAATCAGAACAATGAGTTGAAGTAATCATTTTTCCTTTGCATTTGCTAGCAATGCATTCCTGCAAAATATCAAAATAGATTTATAACATGAATTAAAAGATAACTTCTTTATTTCATTTTAGTGTTAAATAGTGCTTTTAAAAACAATGTTTTTTGTCTATAAGATTTCATATGTACATACATGCATACATATATATTTATTTATATATACATTGAGCTACACCACTTATAATATTCACTAACTGAGCCGACAATGAGCTTGCCCACAGACTAAATCATGGTGCACACGTGGCTGTGTGCTGTGAGTAGATGTAGACTATTTAATGACATAATGGGAAGAACAGTTGATTTATAACATTTTGATGAAAGTTGAATCATTATAAATGAGATAAGATTCAAAAGTTCCTGGGACCAAGTCTATAACTTAAAAATATTACCAATTAGATTGCTGAAACACAACCTTCTTCAAAATAAGACCCTTGAGCCACAATGCACTTTTGCCATAGCTTGTAAGGTCACTGAGACATTTCTGGAATCCATCTTTAGTCATGTCCTTTAACTGAGCCTGCAATGCACTTTTGACTTCATCTGCAAATTTAAATCGACAACCCTGCAAGTGACGTTCCAGTGTAGGAAATAAGCTGAAGTTGTATGGGGAGAGATCAGGAGAGTAAGGAGGATGTGGCAAAACAGTTGTTTTTGTTTTCACAAGAAAATCAATAACGAGGAAGGATCAATGTGCTGAAGCATTGTCATGCAAAAGTACCCACGACTGCTTGGCCCACAATTCTGGTCTCTTCTTTTGAATCGACCACCTAAACGACATGAGATGACCATATAGAGTTCTTTGTCCATAGTACGCCCTTCAGGGATAAATTCCAGATGCACAATGCTCTGGATATCAAGGAACACCTTGAGCATGACTTTCCCTTTAGAGTGATCTTGGCAGAATTTCTGCTTGGGAAGAGATTATGGTGATTTCTATATTGCTGATACTCTCTTGGATTGTGGGCGATATAAAAAACACCATTTCTCATCTCCAGTAACAATTCTGCCCGGTAGGGAAGGATCTTTATCAACAGCCAAGATTAAGTCTCCTGTCATTTTCATTTAAATTGGCTTTTGATCTTTGTGTAACATGCGAGGAACAAGGTGTTGACACATCTGCATGTTAAGGTACTTAGTCAATATCCGTTGACATGTGGCCTTGGATATCCCAGCTGATTCTGCTATTTGCATTACTGTTTGAAGCCTGTTCTTAATACTGCTGCAAAAACCTTTTCGGCATTTTCAGCAGTGCAGGAAGTCTGCAGATGTCCAGAGAGTTTGTTGTCTTCAACACTTTCCTCTCCTTCTCTGAAATGTAGATGCCACTCAAAAGACTGCATTTGTGATAATGTATCACTGCCATAACATGTTTCAATGTTTTGTAAATCTCTGTAGCCCTTTTTCCAAAGCAAACACAAAATAAGATATTCATTCTCTGCTCAATAAACCGCATTTCTTTCAGTCACCAGTTACTAAATGCATCAGCCTACAAAATATGATGCTGTAATGAGTCACCCACTACATGGTCTGGAAAAAACACTTTTAGAAAAGGCAGAGAACACAGAAACGTTATCATAGTTGCTCTGCAACAAAAATTTTTTACATTGGTGCAAGCACAATGAAATGACTAATTTCAGTTATTGAAGTTTGTCAGCTACAGCACAGTAATTTCATAGGACAGCAGAGACAGTTACACATTCTTCATGTTCAAAAGACTACTGATGGCTAAATGGCCAGCAATTACAACAAAGGCAACCCAGACAGTGTGTCTTAACACACAGAACTGCATATGAGTTTCACAGATAGCACCTGAATCACATCCCTTCCTGGACAGCCCATCATCACCAACAAAGCCAGCAATAGGCCCTGGCACATCAGCATTAGACCACAGAAGAATGGAAGAAATTTGTCAGTCCAACAAATAACATTTCCTGGTCAATCATATTGTCAGGCAATTGCGAATAACCAATGGGTGAATGTCGAGTGGAATGAAAACATTGGCAACCAGGTGCACAATTGCCCATATACAAGGTGGTATTATGGTGTAGATGTTTTCATGGGGCACATCAGGACCCATCATCCCCATAGAATAATCCCTGACATCATACACCACGTGAATATCATTGCAGACCAGGTGCATGCCTTCATGGAAACAGTTTCCTGACGAGTGATGGTGTTTATCAACAGGAAAATACACTATATCATCAGGGCAAAATATTAAGACTGGCTCGAGAAATATTCGATCAAATTCGAAACATGTCTTGGTCTTTGAAACCATTTAAATGAATCCAAACAAACATTTGTGGGTCTACCTGAAAACATGGATTTTTGGTTTCTCCCACTTCATGTTACCACTTTGTAATGTGTAGGAAATGTAGGAACAGTTGGTGAGTTCCTGAAATTAGATATTTCAAACTACCTATAAGCATCTTGTCAAGTTAATGATTTTCTGGTGATTTTGAGGGCAAAAGGTGATCCTACCACATATTAAGAAAGTGATCATAATGTAAACACTCTTAATTGCTACAATAAAAGAAAATTCATCCTGCCAAGAGGTACACAAAAATAAATGTATAAAAAAATTGACCCTCAAAAAGCAGAATTATAAACACTACTCTCATGTAAATAATAACCAAGCACACAAGCCAAAGAAAGCTTATGAGATGAATTTTCAAAATGATTTAGAATGATGAGTATTATTAAATTACATATTAATAATTCTAAGAACATCTAATCTTGCTTCTTATGGAAAAAAAAAATTCAGCTTGAGAATATTTGACTTCGGAGTAAAATTCAATTCCATAATATTTTAACAATCAACAAGTTAAAAAAATCAAAACAATAAAACTAAACTCTCAAGTTCAATTAATAAGCTTTTTCTATTTTGCTCCAAATTACTTTAAGAGTAATGAAAAATCAAAATATAATTCTTTAAAAAAATAAATTAGCAAAAAAAAGTTTTTAATATCAAGCTAATCATAAACATTTTAAATTTAAAAGAGAATGAATCATCCAGAATTCCAAGAAACTCAAAACATACTTGATTAATTTCATCTATGCAACGAAATGGCACTTCTGTTAACTCTTGTAAAGACAAGATAAATATTATAGCAGCAACGCTACATTCGCCTCCACTATGATGAGTTGGTGACAGTTCCATGAAATCTTCATCTACCCTGTACTTCAATTTTATCTGAAGTCCATAATTTGGAAAGTCATCCTAGAAAGGATATTTAAAACAAAGAAAAAAATTGTTACCCAATGGAAAAGAAAAATGTATTTATATCTGTTTTCCTTTAGTATTAAAAAACATTTCAGAAACACTGTTAGAGATAACAATATACATCTGGCTTTTTAGATAAATGGGGGCAATGCCATTTAGGCAATGCATTATTTTCATGCACATAAGCAATTGCCTCTGCATTGCAAAATATTCTCACAATACCATTGAAATTAACTACAAGATGCATTACAATCACATAGTTAAATTTTTTTTTTAATTTTCTAAAAGTTACAAATGATAAACTTATATAATTTTCAAATCCAGGATAATTGGCATATATCAAAATTTTAATTTACATGAAAAGAAATACCAAAAAAAGTCAAAATGCTCCATAGACTTGCTATTTCAGTTTGTTTGAACCTATGTCAAACTAGAAATACACAGTGAGGTATTGGTGTTAAATTTCTGACTTCAAAATGATCAAATGCCAAAAACTACACCTAAAACATTGTCCCCCTAATCAAACAATACCTTGATTCAAATTAATCAGCACCAGTGTTCTTTATTGTAGTCTTTAGTGAAACCAAGCTTTTAATCAGCAATCTACCAATTACAAAGCAAATACTCTCTCAGTCCAACTAACCCTGTCATTAAACTGTTACAGTACTAAATACTATAAGAAATTAACTGAAAACATTAAAAATTAATACAAAAACTAAAATTGAATTTCCTAAAGGCTTCAGTCAGATTAAATAGTTATAAATCATAATCATTTGCATTATATGCAGCTTTAGGTACGTCTATTTTATTTTACAAAAATTATGTTAAAATATTCTTTTAATTAAAATTTAGCTATAAACTTAATCATACTCAATAAATATTGCAGTACAGCAAACAATACAAGTTAAAATTACCAAAAGACCTCCAAATTCTTTAAAAACACATTTCATATCATGCCACACTTGAAAATTTAAGATTCGTATTTTTTTTAAAAAATTAATTTTTTTAATATTATGCCCCCAACGTCCTCTCAGACATAAGGCATCTTGCAGTACAATATAAGCAGATATTGCACTGTCTGGACGGAGAACTCCACAGTTGTCTTTCGAGAGAACATGAAGTAGAGCAGGGCAATAAATTAATGCTCCCCAGTCACTGGCACGGATTTACAGAGAAGGCGGAGTGGTGACTCAGCCAGGTCAATCTCAAACAGATGGGTCTTCAGGTAATCATGTCCAGTGATGACTCTGAAACATGCCACACCCTCCACCTTAGGTAGGGCAGAAAGCTGAGCACGTCTTTGGCCATCTAGCAGACGAGACCAAGATTTGCTAACAGGCAGCTCTGTAAGAGTGGAAATTCTTTTCTGTTGAAATTTGTCCCCAAGAAGTTGCTTGGAGTTTCGAAGAGGAATTGGAAGGCAAGGCGGATGCAGCATCGAATCCTCTTTGGCTAACTTGTCGGCTTGTTCATTTCCACGAATGCTGCAATGGAATGGGATCCATTGGAGAATGACCTCTCTTCTGGTGCTAAGAAATGAGTTAATAAGTTGTTTGCACTTGAACACAAGTTTTGATGGGAATAGATTGTAGCCAGATAAGGTCTTAATTGCGGCTTGAGAATCTATGAATACTGCAATATTTTGGCCAGGAGTAACCCTAATAGCTCTAAAAGCCACAAATATGGCAAAAATCTCATCATTAGAATTGTCTGACCACACACTACTTGGGGTGTAGTGTAGCAGGCCTCCTCGCTAGTGCACCCTGGGTAATGCTAATTCTGCTACAGCCTTCGTAATTTTCTTTTTAAAATGAACATTGGATTACAACTATGCAACAAACTACTGGAAACAAATCTCAGTTGCCAGATGTATTCAAGAAGTAGAAATACCTAATCTGAATACTTCAATCTTTTACAACAAAATGAAGATATGATTCTGAGGCTTAATACAGCAGCTTTCAATATTTCAGATAAAAATATTGGTACTGAACCACCTCAAAAACTGAATCCCACAAAAATGAAATTTGTGTAAAAACTGAACCGACAAGTCAGAACACAGCTTTCCTCAACATATTAATACTAAATAAAGAAAGTGTCTTATTTAGGTTCATTACCAGTTTACATTTTATTTTTCTTAATTACTATAACACTGAAGATGTACAAAGGATTAATAGCAACAGACAAAATAATTTTGAACAATGGTGAAAGAATGAAGGTGACACACCTGACTTAGTGTCTAATTCCCTGTATTTTTGAGCACTTTTAAAATTGCTGTGAATTACAAGTGCAACAGTACCAGAAATTCTATCGACAGCATTTTGCAGAACTGAACTTAAGTTATAATCTATGAAGAATAGATCTGAACAGACTTTTGATTTGTTAATCAGTTACCCTTAACCCTTAGAATATCTAAATGCATAATCATTAACATGGGAAATAAATATAAAATATCAAGAAAGAATTTAATTATTTTTTTTCAACTCACACTATCATCCGCTGTATCTAAACTTATCTCCCGCACATTGAAGAAACTTGTAGTATTCAGAGAACTTCTCATTAATATTATCAATGTGAGTAACCAAGCGATGTAACCAGCATTTCTTCTTTTCTTTTATTTTAGCTTGCAAAGTTTTCATTTCAGTTTCGTATTCCTTAATACGCTCTTCAGCATTAAAGATTTTTTCTTGTCTTTCTTTATATTCAGCTAAGATCTGAAAACAATAATGATTGTGCACAAATAAATGAGGAAAAAATTTATTCTACATTAAATCTTGGAAATTTTTTTAAAAAAAGACTACATTATTCCAACAATGATTAACATCTAATGAGAAAAATACTATTCATTAACAATTTCATCAAGAATAATAGAACAGGAGAGGAAGAAATTGTAAAGGGATAAAAAAACATTTGCTACTATCGCGTAAATGTTTTGAAGAATTCTCAGGCTAATGCAAAACAATATCTGTGGTGAAAAACATACTATTTCATAATACATTTTATTTCCAGTTAGTTCTTTAACAGTGACTATAAGTTTTGTTTTACCATATATTACTTCAACAGGATGCTTGAAGAAAAGCTAAAACAATGCTTTCTTAATAACAAAAATGCATACCAATATATACACACACTTTGAATTAAATAATCTTTGACATTATTTAGAAAAGACAAAAATATATAATTGGCAAACAGATATACAACGGATAGTTTTTCTATAAGCTAAATTAAACTCAGTGATGCAATAGCCCTTGAGGACCAAGGCCTACTCAGTTTTTGTGACCCTGAGTGCTGAGGTGCATGAGTAGATGTTCCGGTAAGGTGGTCGGTATGACGTGAAACCCCCAGTGTTTAGTTCCTAAGAAAGCTTGGGGCTCATTTAATCGACTTACTGAAAGTATGAAAAACTGAGTCAACCTTGCCCAGCCCAGGGATTGAACTCTGAACCTGTGGTGTGGAAGTGTCATTCGCAACTACTTGGCTTAGGAAAAGGCTTAGTTTATAAATATAACTAAATTCTTCATAGGAATAATAAATCAAATATAAGGGAAAGAAAGCTATACAAATGGATATTAAAACATTTTATAAATTACATTTGTTAAAAAAATTGTTGAAGAATTATTTTATAAACAAAAAACTGTTTACTCATAATATTATTCAAATCAAAAGAAACTCTTCGATAGATAATGTCTAGGAGAAATTTTTTTATGTGCTGTTGTGAGTTCTTGATGTAGAGAAATAAGTATCATGCATGCAGAAGGCAAGGAATAAATATGAAACAATATATTTTATATATAGTTCACAAATATTAATTTAAATAAAACTCATTCTCTTTTTAATACAAACTTTAAAAATGTTTACTATATCATGTGAAAGATACATCAGAATAAATAAGTAAAATAATAATGCTACTTAATATTAAAAAACAGTAATTATTTAATATATGAAAAAAAAAATATTTTCATAATGTTTACACTCTTATACATCACATATATGTTTTAACTATTAATTTAATTAAATACAAAATCCCTCACAATACTTTTAAGAGCCTTATAACTCCATTACACAGAAATTACCAGTATTTTACATTTCAAAACCTTATACAATAAGACAAAAGTATTTCCAAATTTTATATTATAATTAAAAGTATAAATTTTCAGAAAACAAATAAAATTTCAAGAAATTAAGAAGCAAGGAGAACAGAATTATAACAAACTTTACGAACAAACACACACTTATGTAAAAATTGTGTCTACAGAAGTACTAAGTAAATTTTAATATACACATAAATTGTAACAATATTTTTTAAAAAATACTATTTGATAGTTATGATACACACCTATGATCATATAGGAAAGAATAAAACAGAAGTCGAACATTTATCACTTCACAAAAATGTTTCTTAAATGAACCCTAAGTGGACAAGAAATATCCTTAAAAAAAATGAAATCAATACCAACTGCACCCTGGAAAATTGTACATTTGCTTTGAGTTTTCATTCTTATGTTTTCTGCATAATGCCAAGCGAATTCTTATGTGTACAGAAGTGAATGGGATGCAAACAGCATGTCTTCTTACAAACAAATCTCTCTAATATAACATACAAGAAATCATGAGCCTTAAAACTTATGTTCCTATGACCACACGTTCACATACAAGAGGAGAAACTACAGCACTCCTGCTATGCCTCACCAAAATAGAAAAATATCAGTCTTCATTGGTTGTCCTAGCTTTAGGACAATTTTTTCCCGGCCATCTTTGGTCTCTTGGGAATTATCTCATTAAACTGTCTCCATTAACTGCATTGTTGAAGTCTCTAGTAATCAGCACTTGATACTGACTTTCTTCAAGCTTCAATCATTCACCACCATTTGATTTTCAAAACCATTGGTAGCTATCCATTTTAACAATTTGCTTATAAATTTCATTGAATATTGCAAAAAAATCACTACAGAAGTTGTTCAGGTATGCAAATAAATGAAAGCATGGAGAATCTCATGTAAACTTGTAAAGCATCATCCTCTAAATGCACCCACCCCCATGCATGTTTATACAAGTGACACTAAAATGAAAATTTGTTCGGTCAATTAATTATTAACATCTACATGAGGGCTATTGATGATGGACGTTATAATTTTGGTCAAACAACAAGCATGATGCTTGAGCTAGCATCACACTCTCGTCATTTTTGCACCATAGTGCCCACATTAGAACACTGAGATTTGATAGATTTAACAGGCATCAGCCCTCAACACATTGGGCCTTCAGTGGCACAAGGAATCAAACATATTACTATACAAAAAGAATGCAAGTAATGATTTTTCAACTATGACCACTTTGCTTGAAAAGATTGTTTAGTGTTATGTCATGTTAATTTTTTTATTTTGATTTATCTATATATAGAGGTTATTCTTCTCAATCAGAACCAGTGAAACCAGTAATTGTTTACCAACTACTAATTACTTTTCTGTTATAATTTTATTAATATTTCCATTCATTCATTTTTATTCATCTATAGCAGTGATGGCGAACCTATGACCTGTGGGTCTGACATTGACCCTCGCGAGCTTTTTAATTGACTCATGATTGCTAGGCAACCACTTGTTTGTTTATGCGTATTCATTTAGATTTTCTAATTTGTGTGGATTATTTATATTCTATTTGTATTTTTCAAGCACTGCATTGACATGAAAGCAATTTAAATGCTGTGTATAGCCTTCAGTTTGCAATCAGTTCCAAAGTTAGAAAAACAACAATATAATGAAAGTATGTAGTACTGAAATAAACAAAAGTATTTACAAAATATCAAATAAATTTAATTTTGTTGCTGTTTGGATTGAAAAATCTGCTACAGCTAGAACACCTTTCAAATTGAAAGACGTTCGATAAAAGCATTTTGTAATTGGCGTTCTGTTTGGAGAAAGAACACTTCAAGCACTTGTACCTGTTCCTCTCTGTTCCACCATAGGTACCCAGTCGCACTCATGCACATGCTGTCATTCTCTGTTATATTTTAGCAAAATTCTAGGCTTTAATTTTAATAACCTGAAGTGCAAGTCATTACCAGTTTTGAACTTTTCCTGGAGGCCTTTTGAAGTTTTAAAAGTAAATGTCTCGATGTGGTTGGGTATATTATGTGCATATTTTAATATTATTCTTCTTTTGACTTTCATACAAATTCCAATAAAAATTTTAATTTACCCTGTATATGTAAAGTCGTTAAAACAAACCATTCAAGTTCCAGACCATATCAAGCTGAATGGTTTGATAAATATAGTGTGATTGAAAGGAATAAAATGGTTATATGTGTACACGTAATTTGTGATGAAAAAGTGACTTCATGTACATATAATGTAAAAAAGACATTTTGAAACATTACATTCTAATCTCAACATGTCAACAGATGAAGAAAGAAAAACACATTTTTTAAAAAAAAAAAAGTGAACTTTTCTCAAAGCAGTCTTTTAAAAAGTGTTTTCGCCCAAAAAGTAACTTTAAAGCTGCTAGTTTCTAAGTTGCCCTTTGAATTGCTCACCACGGGAAACATCTTTCAGGGAGAGAATTTGTAAAAAAAAAATGTTTTTAGAATGTAGTCCTACAATGTTTTCTGATTTTAAAGTGAATAAATCAGTTACCTAAAAGTCACAATATAATTAAAGGATCTAGAAATAGAATTAGAAAAAAATATTTTTTCACAAATGCATAACGACTTTAAATTATGCAAAAATGTATTCAATGGCTTTAGATGAGAGTAATGATGTAAATGGTTATGCACAACTAGCAGTTTTGCTTGTTATAAGTACGGGAATATAATGAAAGAAGAGTTAATAAGACTAATAATGTTGAAAGGAAGTGTATCGGTCTTGATATTTTTAAAAAATTTGATATTGTATATTGACCTTTAAAAAATAGTTTCTGTAGCAGCAGACGATGCACCTAGTATGGCAGGGGAAAACATTGGATTTATTAAGTATATTGAGCAAAATATTTCACATTCTCTGATTGAATCTCATTGCACAATACACCAGCAAGTTGTATGTGCAAAGTATTGTTTAGAAATCGTTTTCCAGTGTTATAATGTCAGTTGTAATAAAAAAATCAACTTTATAAACAGCAATTTGCACAATTCTTAGAGGAAATTGAATGCCAATATTCAGGGATTTTGACATACAAGAACGTGTGATGGCTTAGTTTTGGTCAAGTCCTTAATCACTTTGTAATGTTATTAGAAGAAATTAAGCTCTTTTTAATTGAAAAAGCTAATAGTTTCAATGAATTATCCAATATACATTGGTTAAATGATTTAATGTTTTTATGTGACATCACTCAGCATTTTAATGAACTGAATAAAAAACTTCAAGGGCATGGACTAATTGTTTTAATGTTCGAAAATATTAAAATATTTATGATGAAACTTGACATCTTTACTAAGGATTTGGAAAAGAAAATCACGAAATATTTTCCTCAATTACAAAAACATTTTCAAGGCACAATCATTTTTGAAAACTCTGTTGACATTTAAGAAAATGTAATTAAAAAATATTTA
Organism: Trichonephila inaurata madagascariensis; assembly: GCA_019973955.1. NCBI lineage: Eukaryota > Metazoa > Arthropoda > Arachnida > Araneae > Nephilidae > Trichonephila > Trichonephila inaurata. Next base: position 32,720 of record BMAV01020122.1, read on the forward strand.
ATGATTATGCAGGAAATAAAACAAGCTTTTAAGGAGAAATTCAATCAATTCAAAAGTTTGGAAAATTCATTTTACTGTATTTTATATCCATACAAAACAGAATTTGAAACAATGGAGTCAAACGAATTTATGTGGCTAGATATCAATAATTTAGAAATGGAATTAGTTGAATTTTGAAGCAGTGTAGTGAGGAAAACAAAATTTGAAGACTTGATTTCTGAAGTAGAAAGAAAACGGTGTCAAACTATGGCAAAAATATTGATCCCACAATAAAATTTGAAAATATATTAAACGTATGGGATTCTTTACCAAATAATTTTATATCAATGAAAAAATAGCTAATGCTCTTTTAACAATGTTTGGGTCCAAATACTCATGTGAAAAACTGTTTTCTTCAATAAACTTTGTAAAATCTTCTAACAGAAATAGATTTGACAGGGAATTAACTGCGAAATGTGTTAAACTAATGAAAACGAAATATGAACCTAATATTAAAAAACTATCTGAAAATAAACAGCAATAGATTTCTCATTAAATACTTTATAATCAATTTTGTTTTATATATATATATATCACACACAATTCAGCCATTCCCCTGCTTTGAATTTGCATTTGGGTCCAGAATCTGTCAATAACTTGCTTACAGTACTCGGATTTAGTGCAGGCTCTGTATTTTTGAATGCAATTTTTAGGTAAATTACCTTTATCTTGTAATGGATTTAGATATTCTATCCATTATTTTCAATAGGTTTTTGCTCAGTATTATTAACATAGAGGGGAAGGTGGCTGGCCACAAAACATGTTCAACCCCACTTTTATATAAACTATTTTATATATAAGAGCTGTCCTAAGTCAGCAATGTTTATAATACCGTAGCATCCATTTTTTTATATTTTAAACTTCATTATATTTTTAATTTCTCATATATCCTTCAATGTCTAATTATCTTGCAATTTCAATTTTTTTCAGAGTTTTGCTTATTGAATATTCATCTCTCTTTAGTAGAGAATTTTGACTATATATATATATATATATATATTATAATAAATAATATTTCTTAATACATATTTATGTAATTTTCATTACTCCTTGTTCATTCAAACACTTATTGCCATTTGCACCAAACACAAAAGTTTCTAAATCATCAAACCAAGCCCTTTTTTACCCGTTAAACCAATTGAATTTTAAAGATGTTTAGTTTAAAAAATACTGAGTTAAAAATTCTTAAACTTAACTCTGGTGCAAATGGGCATTAGTGACCCACGAGCTAGTACTAAAAAAATATAAACAAAATTTGACCCACATCGCAAAAAGGTTCACCATCCCTGATCTATAGCATGTTAATTTTCTCTAATAGATTCAAATATATCTTTCTGTTACATCATTCGTTATCATGAAGCTAAATTGCAGTTTATTTAAAATTATTTATAATGTGAGCACCTCATTAAAAAAACTATTTTAAATTTTCAGAAACACTGTTTCGCACAGGGTCTTACCATTCTTAAAATACTATGCTTACTATAATAGCTGATTTTTATTTTTTAATTTAACCCAGGCAAAAAAAAGGTACTTCAGCGCTAGTAAAAAAATAAGCATGAAAGCTAGTTAAAAAAATAAGCATTGCCAAAAAATTATTGCAAACTAATAAACTAAACCCCAAAAATGTGAGAGATAAATAAGAACATATATTACACTGGAGAGAAAAACTTGTTAATTATTTCTCATAAGAAACCAAATTTGTGCACAGACACAATTATAAAAACATTGTACTTGTGATAGATTTTAAAACTGAAAATAAAAATTATGTGGAGCAGTTAAAAAATATATATTTAAATCACACTCACAGGAGCAATATTTTCATTATTAAACTCCAGCCGTGCCTCAATGTTTGCAATGGACTGTTCCACCTGTTCTAGGATTCAGGACCATGTGGTTCAGGCTGAAAAAAAAATATTTAAAGCATAAAAACTTTCATAAAACATGACATGAATTTCAAATCATAATTATTAACCCTCCAAGCGGTCTGCACGTAAAATTCCGCCATTCCAGAGATGCTTTTTCTGCCTTCAAGCAAGATTCCCAAAAGCGGCCGAGCCGCATTCTTAAAAGTACGGCTCAACCGCTTTTGAGAACCCCACCTGAAAGCAAAAAAATATGTGCGGTGCATTTTTGAAGCATCTCCAGAATGGCAAGACTTTAAGTGCAGACCGCTTAGAGGGTTAAACAAACATGAATTATGATCACAGAGGTGAAAAATTTTTAAATTCCAGTTATGACTCATAAATTAAAATAAAGTAAAAAATACTTTGACTGGAAAAAACCATCATTTATCCATCCACCTTATTTTTAAAATTAAATATTATATATATCAATGCAAAACTTCATTGAAGTAGAGGACTTAGCTTCTTTGGAAATTCAAATTAAAAATCCCACAGATTAGACAAATTCAATATTACAAACTTGCTTCAGGTTTAGTTTGAGGTCTTTCAAGAAATACAATGAAAGTGATTAAATTAAACTAAACATAAACATACACAATTATAAATTTGTTCAAAATGAAAATTTTACTTATCATTTTAAAATAATTAAAATGCAATAAAGAAATACAAGGCATTGTATTATAATCCAACTTGAGAAACGAATGTAACTATATTTAATTCTCTTAAAAATTTCTTTAACACCTCCCTATTTATATTTGATATTTTGAAACTCATCTCTTTCAATTTTCTCATTAAAAGGAAAATTAAAACAGGCTGGACTTAGCTGGAACTATCAGATGTGGTTCCCACAATACAGCTAGTAATCACATTTCGTAATTAAATCTATTCAATAATGAAAACATTCTGTTCATTTATGTTAACCCATTGTATCCTAACCATTATTTTTTGCAGTAGAAATATAAGAAATTACAGCGTAAACTTTTTGCCTGGGACTTAATGCATGTATTTGAAAAACATTTATATGTAAGAATGATTTAACATATGGAGAGGTATTGATGGTTTAAATACACACACATATAAATATATATGTAATCAAGCCATTTAATTTATGTAATATATAAACAAAAACACACAATAACAAAAAAACAAAAAAAGCAACGCGTCAAGAAAGAGCATACCTTACGAAAGAATAGGCAAATAGTTTGGCAGACAATGACTGACTAGCTGGAGCTCCAGCCCATTGCAATGAAACATAAAACATAGGACATTCCAACACTAATGTTTAAATTCCCTACAAATTTGGTTCTGTCTACACACATGGACTGTAGCAATGCAGACAGATTCTTGAACAGTATGAGTAATAACCTCATTTGACAATATTCACAAAAATGGAGTAGCACAGCTTTAGACTGTTGAGAAGGAAACAGTTGACTATGAGGGATGACAAAATGGGAAGGGCAGTGATCTTCCAATAGGCGCAGTGCGTGATGTATCCTCATCAGCAGTCTCACATTTAACTAGACATCAGTGATTGCAATGACTATCGACAGATGACTCAGGTCAGGCAACAGGATAAAGGTCTCAGAGATCATTGCACACCAAAAACCACATTTGCAGTGTAACTTGAAATCTACTGATTGGTGAGGAATTGTTTTAGTGATGAATGACCATAGATGTGTCTGGAGTTTATCAAGACAGAGGTGAGATACTCATCGGACTGTTACCTGATACACAGCCTAACAACCAGGAATTATGGTTTGGGGTACCATATCATTTAAGACCTGAACACTTTAGGTTGATATTCTTACAACATAGCAATAGGACGACAAGATTCTACACCACGTAATGTTGCCCTTCCCTTTTTGGACTCTCTGGGCCCCCAATAAGAATTTCTAGCTGAACATAGCACACCTTTCTATCATTTACTTCATACTTCTCACCACTTCTCTAGTTGACATAATGGGCTTTGATGAGCAAACGCCCCCAACGATCCATGGTTTTCATCTGGTCTGATTAAATAAAATTTTTTCTGATAATTCTCATGATATATAATGTCACTTAGATTAGAATAAATGTATGAAATTGTTTTAAGGACATTATGACAAAAAAAGTTATTAAAAGGCAATATTTTGGCAAAAATTAACTTAGAATGGCCTATTTTCAAAACGTTCTCCTTTTATGAAAAATGCTTTTATAATAATATTTTACTAATATAAAGTAAAGACTTCTCCAGAGGGCTTGAACCAGGATTTTTGAAAAATTCATATTACTTTCAGAATTACTACCAATTGAAATAATGATCAACGTTTTTTTCTTAGAATTTCTCCCCTCTGTTGTACTAATATGGATAAACCCACATCTAAGTTATATAATTTCAAAAATCCTAGTTCAGGCTCTGTACAGAGGTTTGAGCTGTATACAGGTAAGATATTATTATTATTGAGGCATTTTTCATAAAAGGAAAAATGTTTTGAAAATAGGTTATTCTAAGTTAATTTTTGCCGAAATATTGTATTTAAATAATTTTTTTCGTCAAAATGTCCTTAAAACAATTTTATACATGTATTCTAATCTAAGTGACACTAAATATCACGAAAATTATCCATTTATGCACTTTTTTAAAATCACGATTCCAAACGTAGTCGGATACCTTAAAACTTTAAAAAAATAATAATAATGACAAAAGAAACTTCAAACACACAACAAAAACTGAAAATGGTAAATTCTACATTTAAGTCTTGCAGATAAAATGCCTCAGACACTTTAAAATTTTCAAAGGTCACTCAGAACTAAAACAAAAATAAACCGACCTGGGTTGCAACAAAAAATTAAATTGGATTGCAAACCAGATACAAGTAATCCTTAAATGTTGACTTTCTCAAAGAGAATGTTGAGGTAAGGATATTTATCATAAAGAGCCTTTATCTTGTGCTTGCTTTCTTCTTGTATCCAGCAATAGAAAATTCTCATACCAATGATCAGCAGTATTCTGCCAACGGTCCCATTCACATAGGAAGCAGCAGCATTTTGTAAAGCCTATTTGCAGGCCCATAATAAAGCAAGAACTTTTAAGTCAAAGTTTCTAATTAATTATCTAATTAAATGATAGATTTCATCTAGCATTCAGTTGATGTTTTTGGCCTCTTTCATATCTGCTGAGATTATGGTAAATCATCCTGGATTGGATGGTAAATAAATTTCATTGGTCAACAAGACAACTTTAAAGCTTGTCTTTGATGAGTCTATAAACAGTTCCCATTTGTGTGGGTGACATGGCATCCTTCCAATCTATCATCAATTAATTTGAATTAGGGCAGAACAAAAAGCCTTCATCTTCCAAAAAACCCCAAAAAGCAATTTCAGGATCAACAGCCTGGTCCTATAAGATAAGCAGCAACATTCTACAATGAGTCTTCCACACTATCTTGTGAGAGCTATGGGATTTTTCTCCCCTCACTCATTTTTACCCAAAATAAAAATTGCTGCAATATATTTTTATCATTTGGGTGAAGAAAAGGGGAGGGTTTAAATATGTAGGAAACAAGTGAAAAAATTGTAAGAGAAAAACCAGAAAAACCAACAATGTACTACCCAAATTCCCCCATCCCTTTACTACAAATGTGAAAAGCTGTAGAACATTTGTAGTAGCTCAGAAGACATTTAAAAGTCAAAATAATTCTACCTCCTCCTCCCCCTCCCAAAATGAAACTCTTGGTTTGGAAAAAATGTGATAAAAATAGGAAGCAGGAGCATCCCAAGAAAATGGTGAATGATGGCACAAAGTGGAGATCATATTTGGATTCAAGAAGTAATTTTACATAAGAATTTGCAGCAATTGCATCGGGGCCAATTTTTCCTGCAGAGCAGTATCATTAAATCATTACTTTCAAATAAATTTTGTTTATAATAATTCTCTTAATTTAATCAAAAATAAATTTTCAACACATAAGGAAAAATTTATCTAAGTATAAATACTTGTTTTTTTACAAAAAATTTCTTAATTACATATGTGCACATTAATTTTTTATTTTATAAATTATTTTTGCTTATATTTTTATCTGTTTGCTTATACATATTATCTAAGTAAATCATTCAGAAGCATTTTGATACCAAAAAATATACACTGCTAGCCACCATAAATGCAACACACCTGTAGGAAGCATGCAAATAACATGAAATTTACAACATGCATTAGCAGAGGTGAGATATGCAAATGATTAGAATTTAAGAGCAGACACACATCTCGCCCGCTCTTTGCCCACCTCAAAGCACTATTTAAGGCTTGGAGATTTCGACAATTTCAAGATCGGCAATTGTGTTTTTCTTGTGGTTTATTCAAAAAACAATCAGTTATGTCTCGTAGAAAACAGCGATCAGCTTTTGATCAAGTATCTGAGTTCGACAGAGGAAGGATAGTGCCCTACCGAGATTGTGGATTATCTTTCAGGGAAATCGGTAGTCGTGTTGGACGAAACCAAACAACTGTAATGCGGATATGTGACCGTTGGATGCAGGAGGGTACGACGGACCGACGTGGTCGATCGCATCCACCTCAGTGCACCACTTCATATGAGGACAGGCAAATTGTACACATGGCAGTGATGGATCGCTCAGTCACATCACGAACTATAGCACAGCACATTGAGTCTGTAACGCATCATTCAGTGTCTGCATGTACCATTCGATGCCGTTTACAGCAGAGTGGTCTGTCCACAAGATGTCCATTGCTTGGTCTACCCTTGACGTAGAACCACAGATGTCTCCGCCGCTAATGGTGCGATGAAAGAAGGATGTGGGCGGCAGAATGGAATAAAGTTATCTTTACTGACCAGTCACGCATCTGTCTGCAACACCACAATTGTCGGATTCGAGTCTGGAGACACTGTGGAGAGAGAATGCTGAACAGCTGCGTTATGCACCGCCACATTGGTCCTGCACCGGGTATTATGGTATGGGGTGGTATTGGATATCACTCTCGCACTCCTCTAGTTCACATTGCCAGTACTTTAAACAGCCAGTGCTACATCTCCGAGGTGTTGGAGCCAGTTGTCCTTCCTTACCTTCAAGGCTTGGCCACAGCCATATTTCAAAAGGATAATGCGCGACCACACGTGGCACGCTTTGTCCAAAGGTTCTTCGTCAATCACCAGATTGAATTGCTTCCCTGGCCGGCTCGCCTCCGGATCTTTCACCTATAGAAAACATGTGGTCCATGGTTGCTCAACGATTGACCCAGATTATACCCCCAGCTGCCACACCAGATCAACTTTGGCAAGGCGTGGAAGCTGCTTGGTCTGCTGTACCCCAAGAACACATCCAAAGTCTCTTTGAATCAATGCCGAGGCATGTAGCAGTGGTGATCTCCAACAATGGCGGCTACTCTGGTTACTGATTTTGGCAGGAACCACTCTTCACAGAAGTCTATTAATTTAATCATTTGATACTTGGTCAACATGTTATCTACAAAACAAATTTTGTTGTGCTATCTCTTGTCTTTCCTGGTGTTGCATTTACGGTGGCCAGCAGTGTATATATTATGTTTATTCTTTATTTCAGTTAACCTTTGTTATACAAACAAATGCACTCATTCATTTCTTTAGATGATTTTAAACAACATTGTAATTAGATCTATTTATGTTATTACCTTGACCATTACCTTTTGCATAAAGAAATCTATTTAAAGATTTTTCCTTGGAAAAGTACAACCCATTCAAACCAAGAAAAAAAAAAATTTTATAAGAATTCATGAAAATTTTAAAAATGTGTCTTTAAAATAATTAAAAAGAAATTAGTTCATGAACAACATATACTGAAAAAAAAATTCTACAATCATCATTTTATCAGGCAATGAGGGGACATGAGGTAGATATGAAATTACTTATCTTCAATATAACTTCAATTAGTATCTTCAATATACCTAATATCTGTTTTAGAAATTTTTATTCATCATCAATTTTCTGATGTCAAGACCTGTAAATATATTCCTCTCTTCAGTTTTATTTTAGACATACTCAGAAACTGTTGTCAAAGGTATTTGAAACATTCTTCCTTCTACAATACCTTAGAAAATTATTTCACACAGTCTAATTTCAAATCCAGTGGTGAAATTAAAATCTTTTTTGTAGGATTAATAGAACATTCTCTTTGAATATTATTGACTCATAGGTAGGGGTGGGAATTTCTGTTCCTTTAGATGAATTGTTTTTTACCTGTTCCAATACATCTTTCTGTTCCTTAACTTGACTGCTCTTTAAATTCTTCAGACAAAACTTCAAATATATTTAACAGAATTTAACACCAGAGAACTCCCACATTTATACATATTTGATTACTCTTCATATTTGAAAAAATCAAGTTGATTGAAAATTTTAAAAGAAACATATTTTTAAAGTTAAATTCTTACAGGGTAGAATAATGATTCCTAATTTTATAAGCAAACAGGAAAATGAGGCATCTTTGGCAACATTTTAACTGGAGTATATCAAGCAAAAGCAATGGTGTTTAAGAGCTTGGAAGCTTTTAATGGCATCACCTTATTTGAAATTTAGAATCTTCTTCACACAGAACTTACAATATTAGAAAACTTGATATTTTTTATACAATTAAAAAGTCTCCTTTTCTGATTCTTTAATATACAATATAAATAAAGGTAATATGTTCTTTTTTGCCTATAAAATTCCCAAAACATATAAATATATATTTTATTTTGTTATCCACAAATATCAAAATAATTCCTGCATAAACTTAATTGTTTTAGATATTTTAGATAAGAACAAATTGCTAAAAGTACATGTGAAATATATTAAATATATAAATTTCTATTGCTTTAAACTTTCAAATACTTTACAATAACAATCAAAATAAAGACAATATTCACAGAGAAGTCTTCAGAAATCATTCTTGAGTTCATCACATTCAAATTTGTGACAATGACAAACATTGAATTAAGATTTACAAATCTACTGTAACTGATGAATAGTTTACTAGGAATGAATTTAGAGGCAGTAAAAGAACTATTGATGATCAAACTCCTAATTTTGAGTCATGATCAGATAATAAGGGTGAAACCCGAGCTAACATCGCTCTCTCTCTCTCTCTCTAAACTTTCACATCATGCTGATGTGGAGATTTTAAGCTTTGGAAAAATTCTATGTCCTCAACACATAAAACCTGCAAAACATCTTCAAGTGGTTAATCATATTATAAGATCTAAAATCCATGTTGAAAAAATAAAAAGTATTCTATGGTAGATTAATAATTCTTATGAACCAACTATTTATACATTACTAGTCATACTCTGAATATCTAACTAAAAAGTGTGATTTTTAAAATTATTTCACAATCATAAATTAAACTAAATAAAGAGATAAAATATACAAACCAAAAGATAAAAAGAGTAGAAATAAATACATTTTGATTCCCTTTGTATATAGATATTGGTTATGAAATGGGGATTTAATATTTTTCTTGAATTTAAAAATTTCAGTATATATATATATACTTGTAATTATATTCTTAGTCCTAATGATTCAATTTTTCAAAATTGCTTAACCTAAAAGAATTATGATAAGAGAAAACTTATATAAAAAGTGTTTTTAAAAATTTGTCGAAGTGATGTGAATTCACTACAAAGTTATTCTGGAACACCATAATTTAGAGTTAACAGATGGAAGAACAATTATTTTTTATTTTAATTAGTTATTTTAAGGAACATTGATAGTTACTGCTGCTTCTATTCTCTGTCTGTAATAGTATTTTTTTTTCTACAATCGCATTACATAATATAGAATAAAACCATTTATGAATTTTAAAGGATAGTTCTCTAGAGTGAAGAAATAATTTAAAAATGCATATATCAGTGAAAAATAACAGAGAATTAGTGCATGTGTGTGGAGGAGGAATTGAAAGAAATTACATTGATCAATTATACAATGCTTTTTATACAGGAGAATCAACTGAGACCAGAAAAAACTCGTCTATCAAGATTTCTTTTTTAATCTTTGCAATGAGGGGGGAAAGTTTGGAATCAGAAAAGAGATAAAAGCCTGGGATGGAAAAAGCCTGATTATTCACCTATTCTGATTTTCACAGTGAGGGGATATTATTCAAAATCGGAAAAGAATTGAAGCCACTTATCTGTCAAGTCTTCCACTCCAGAGGAAGTGGCTCACAGTGAATGAATATTAACGTCGCACTATTCAGTTACTCTAGGACTTTTGGCGACGGACCTTGTAATTTTGAAACATGGCTAAGTGACGAGGACAACACCAGAGCTGCCCCCGCTCCTAACTTCCACACCACAATAACAGGAGAACATTTAAGTTTTCGACAAATTTAACATGCATCGCTCCCTCCCCTACACGGTGGGTCTTCAGCAGTTCTGGCTTTGAACTCATGATATGCCAGCCAAGAGTCTGTTACCTTTACCACTAGGCTACCACTGCCATGGAAGTGGTTCGGAACAGCAACTAATAAGACTCTGATGTTCTCGCTCTCTTAGAGGAATAGATTTTAAAAACAGTTGTTCTTTTGATTCCCATCCTACTCATAGGTTTCGATTTCTACCTTTTTGAACAATATTTCTTTATAGAATGTTATTTTCAATTATGACTGGCTCAATAACAAAGAAAATATGGGAAATCTTGTGTTACCATTTTGTAGACTAAGTAACATAGATATTACCTTTAATTCACTACAAACAACCATTTTTATTCTGAATATAATGAATTGATTATTTATTAATGTTGTACTTTGAAACTACACAAAGGCTATTGGTAATTGACCTCATAATTTGAAATCTTGGTCAAATGACAAAGACGCCTGTGCTGGTACCATTCTGAATGCAAAACTTAATTAAATATCATTTTAAATTTATCATTTTAGCACAGCATTATTTTAAAGCAATTGAAGAAAATTAACTGCAGAAAAATTAAAGTGTTTGTTAAAAATTGCCCAAATGTAAATATTTCCATAAATATTTAATTGAATTATTAATTTAATAGGGAAATTTTTTTCTGAATTGAAGCAAAATTTGCTAATTAACAGCTTCCTTATTAAATACTCTTTTGATTTTAAAAAGCAAATGCTTCAATTACATTTAAAACATTCCTAAAAAGACATTTGATGCATAATGTATATTTTGTTATTTTAAATTCAATGTTTTGCAAATGAAATTCACCTTTTAAGAATATTTTTTTAACAAATTCATAAAAATAATTTAACCATTAGCTTACAAATTTTGAATTAGAACCTATAAAAAAGTAAACTAGAATATGCTAAAAATTGAAATTTCATGGATACAACTCATTTAAAAACAAAAATCCTTGAAATTATAAATTTATTTAACTTCAAACAATTTTTTTAATTAAAATAATACTAAACACAACAAAATGATGGAATAGTTGAATCTCTCATGCAATGACCTATATTTAATGGAAAATAAAATAAAATTTAACTTGACTTTTAAAATGCAATCTAGAAGAACATTGATTTTAATTTAAACTGATTAGATAAATAAATTAATCAACCTCAAATACGAAAAAAAAATTCAAAATAACAATTGGGTACTTGCATATTAATGTCATCACAGCCAAATTTGCACCATGCTAATCGTGCCATTTTCCACCAAAATGTGACTGATAATTTTTTTTTAAATAAAACAAATTAGAATAATTTTGTTGTTTTGATGTCCAGGTGCATTTTGTGTGGTGCAAATTTTGCTGCAGTGACACTAATATGTAAGGCTAACAATTGCAGCACTGAGAAAATCTGTTTTTGCAAAAACTGGATTACACATGCAAAAGGGAAAGTTTCATTAGCAAAAATGGCATTTTTATGCAGAGGGTAAAAAACTTTAATGCAAAACACATGGTACTAAAAAATATTGCATTCTATGCATCATTGATTTAGAAATTACATGACATAGAAATCTTACCAAAATGTCCATTCCTATTTGTGCAGGAGATGATGGTATCAGAAACTAATTTACAAACAAAACAAATGTTTAGGGACATTAAGAAATTAAAAGCAGAAAACAAAAAAGCATTATGGTATAAATTATATCACTTAAGAAATTAACTATAAACTTGAGAATTATATTTACAATTCTTTTAAATGTTTATGCAATCAGCATCTAAATTAATCTCAGTTAAAAAAGCATGAATTACAATCACAGAGGAGCAAGAAACACATGAGACATTCTACTGTAAAACATACCAACATATATTTTAAATGATCAACACACAAAAACATTTAAAAAATACTCTCACAAAAATATTTTTTACCCAGATATTAGTAAAAGAAACTTAATAACCAAAAATAGGGAAACAAAATTAAATGCTTACAAAAAATATATATACCGTAAAATCTGGCATATAAGGCACACTTTTAATGCAAGAAATAAGATCAAAATTTACAGTTGTTCATTATAAGCTTTGTATAAAATGTATAGCTTTAAAAATTAAGAGATATGTATTTTAAAAAAAATTAGATTACTACATATATATGTAAATACTGTTCGTATTTTTTTAAAGAAATTACATACTTCACAAACTAAAAAGGTTGTAGTTCTAGAAGTATACTATTTTGTCATAAGTGCTGGGATAATACCTCAAATAAATTACTTCAAAACAGAGCACTGCACATGTACATTTTGGGTTTCTTCATAAAAAGGGTGGGTGTTATACCACAAATGTATCTAAAAATTGAAAAACATGGTTTGAAAGTACAGGTGCACATTATATGTCTAGTGAATATAATACACCAAATTTTACAGTACATATGTAATTTCAGAAATTTCAACAAACTCTCTGGATAGATAAACAATTAAATTGAAAAAACAATACTTTAAAATCATCATTTAGTGACAAGAATATTTCAGTAGTTAGTCGCTTATAAGAAGCGAAACTTCCATATGGCATAAAATGTTTCACTATATGATTTCTATGTGGATCATATTTTAACTATGTCTCCACCAAACAAGAAATAATGAAACTGGTGTCTCAGTCAGAAAATCTAATGAAAAGAGAAAATTTTGTACATGCAAGGCTATTAGCAACAAGCCTCATTATTTTGAGCCATGGTCAAATGACAAGGATGATACATGAACTAGCACCCTGATCTCTAAGCGTTTGCACCATGCTGACATTATGAGTTTGAATCTCAACAGCTTTAACATGCAGCCTTTTAACACGGTTACTTCAGAAGCACCTGGACTCAACAAAAACAACACTGAACACATGTTTGCAAATATATCTACTTGACTCTACCACAGCCATCCCTAATCAGGATGCGAATTTATACAAAGAAAAATGAGTAAAATGAAACGAGTAAAACTTATTTTCTTATGCAAATGCATATGCAGAAAGCCCAGATTTGATTATGTGGCTATATTAGGTGACAAATAACCTTAGACATTGATTAAATACATACAAAAAAGAGCTCACCCACCTTATACCACACAGCGAGTAAGAAGTGATAATATAGTCCCTAAAGGAAACCTGAGTTACTGCTGTTTGCATTTTCTTAATCAATCAGATAGAAGACTGATTATGCTAACATTGCTTATATGCCTGATGCAGAATATCCCAGACTCTTTCCATTAGAAATAGGTCTCACTACCAGCAAAATAACATGGCAGTCCATAACTATAATCCTATAATCTTGTGCAGCATTTGTCTAGATGTTTTCCCTTCAAACAAATGTTTCACAAATATTTCATTAGTAGTAAAAATTAGTGTTTCATGTGACTTAATATTATCGAGTTATGGAATATTTTATATTCTGATATAAAAAGACAAAAATGCCAAATTGGTAAAAGATATTCAAAATTTAATATCAAATCAAAATGAAAAATTACTTTAATCAGAAAGAAGGTTATTAAATGGAACCCTCCCCACATTATTTTTGGCTGAATATTATAGTATTTCATATTTAAGATAATTACATATAGTGTATTATATGTAACCAGTCATTGATTTTTTATCTGCCCAATTTCTAATTCAGAGAAGAGGTTAAAAGGCATTTGCCAAAAAGCAGTAAACTAATCAATCACTCACCTTTCCTCAATAAGGAAGGATCTTGAGAATAGTTGGATATCTTCATCTCTAGAATTTGTTTTAAGATAAGATTCATCTGATTCTCCATCCAAAAAAATCTTTTATGTGACAAATTACTCATCATAAAATATTTTCATTTATCATATCTTCAATTAGGACCTCAATTATTATTATCAATTATACGACCAAAATCTTGGATTCTGATTGGTAGAGTGAATGAGTGAACATTAAGGCCACACTGTTCAGCTACACGAGGGCTTTTGGTGATGAACCTTATAATTTTGAACCATGGTCAAGTGACAAGGACGACACCTGAACTGGCACCCCCTCTCCTAATTACCACACCACACCAATGGGAGGATGTTTGAGCTCTCAACAGATTTAATGTGCATCGCTCCCCTACACAGCGGGTCTTAGTGGTACTGGGCTCGAACTCAAGAGAGCGTCAGTCATGATCCGATACCTTGACCACTTGGCTACCGCGACCTCTGAGCGGTAGAGAAAAGCTGCAAAACAATACCCAACTTGTGTTCACATTTCAGCTACACAAATGATGTCAGATTTACCTCCATTCAGAATTAAACTTTCTCACCCATTTTCTTCTGAAAGAAACTGATTATGCTGGACCTTTCTTTTGTAAATCAAGATGTAGAATTATTTAAGTATTAAATTGCAATATTTATATATATTCTACTACCAGGGCTGGTAAGTAATTTTTTGTCCACATAGGCCTTTAACAGTTTTGAAAAGATTTACGGACAAAATAGAGATAAATCAAAAATAGTTGCAGTAATAGTGCAGCTAATTTAAAGATACTACTACAAAGTTGAAGGATCTGAAAACATAAGTGGCTTCTTCACAACATTGTGAGGAAAATATTCATCAATTAAAGTTGTTCCTTTTTTTTTTTCCTTTTTGCTTCTCTATTTTCTTTGGCACCAGATTTTGGGGAACTATGCGAGGCTGGGGTAAAATCCATGAAATTCCCTTTAATTAGAAAAATGGGGAACTTAGTTTTAGCATTTGGGGAATTTTCAACTATTTTGGCCTAAATAGCATGATGTTTAAATCCCAAACTTATTTGTCGATAAAGTTCTTATCTCAATAACAGCTTTGACTCCTGCTCATTTTTCTGATTGGTTCTTCATCAATATCATTAAATATTACAGCTATATCATATAGCTGTATTGATATTACAGCTATATCAAAATCAAGATTAAACAGGTGGCAACTGGTTAAAAGGTATTCTAGTATTTCTGGAAAAGGTGGAGCACAGCATATGTCTACTTTACTAAAACATCAAAATGTAGTAAAGAGTAAAATATTGAAGTAGACAACTTGCATTTTAATCAAAAATGATATTCTTCCTTCTTTGCAATTAAATTGAAACTAGAATGTTTTGAAGACTTATCTTAGTGCAGATAAAAGAGTGATAGTGAGACTGAAAAGACCAAATCTGGTGAATTAAGGCGACACAGTACGATTCAATTGACCAAAATCGGTCAAAAAATCAAATTTAATTTTTTTAGCCTAAATTATTGTATATATACTTTTCTATAACCTCAAAAAATTTGAAAGCTCTAAACTTAAAACACAGAATTATGTTAGCTTTCACGTTCGTTTTTATTCACATCTCTATGGCAAATCAAAACTTTAAACTGACTTATCTCAGAAAGATAAAATAACTAGTTTGTCTTCATTTAAAATGCTACGGCTTTTTTTCTATAGCGCCTAGTGCTTTGAAATTTTTTTTACCTATTGATAATAGTACATGTAAAAAAGTTGGTATGCATTTTTGAATCAAAGCAATATTTATTTTTTAAAAAATAATTGAACTCAGAACTTATACATTTTTTAAGGAATTTTTAATAAACATTCATAAAAAGAAGTATTGTATGAATACCAATCATGTTAACGCAAAACCCATACCAACTTTTATTATACATAGTTTGACGTACTTGTAAATCAAATTTCATGCATGTACGTAAATATTAGTAGGAGGAGTAGCATTTTAAAATCACTCACAAATTTTAAGTTTTTCCTTAAAAAATTACATGGCTAGCTTTTTATGAAATTTTGAGCACAAAATCTGTTTAACATAGTATACATACATAGGAGGCAACCAAAAAAATTTTAAAAATCCTCAAATTAAAATTTTTCCTTAAATCGTACCATGTCCCCTTAAAATAACAACCATTAAACTGTGCAAATTATCTTTTGAGTAAAGATTGAAATCTCTTTTGGGTTTCAAAAGGGTAATATATTTCTACTAAAATTCCCTTTGCATCAGAAAAATGAAAGCTACAGAAGTTACCTCTTTCTCCCTCTCTTTTTACTGCTATGTGACAAATCAATGTAAAGGTTTTCATGTAAAAGATTTGTTTTTGAGAGTTAATAGTAATAAAAATTATGAAAACTTAAAACATGTTTTTTAGAGAGATAAAAGTATTTATTTATACAGTGTGAGAAAGTAAAAAGGCATAATGTTGTATCTTTATAAGAGTCCATTTTTGAATTATATTACTTGAGTAATAACCCCAAATCTTTAATAATTTTTCCCAGGGAGGAAATTATATTCAATTCTACCCATAAATATTTACTGAAAATAAATTAAAAGAACTATTTTTACTGTATCACTATGAAAAGCTGTTATTTCATTTGGCAGCATTTAAATACAATCCAATTCAAATGATGATTTATATTCCCTTTCTTAAACTGAAGTACTCTTCAATTCATATATATGTAAAACAATGTATCCGTTGACTTCTCTATCATATATCTTAACAAGCAAACAGCATTTCCGCTAACTTAATTTCCTACAAATGAGTAATGAAAATGATTTTTACCTCAATATACTTGGCAATGATAATGATTCACATCTTTTTCATCTAATTTGATAATACAAAATTCTTATTGCTATTTATTTTAACCTAGCCAATTAAAGGTTAAAAAAACCATACATAATTTTTCAAATTGATAATGCTTGAAAAACCATGATTCAAATTGATTAAAAATTTACACACACAATTATGTTTAAATGTATTCTAAGAAAAATATAATCCATTTTTTAAAACCAAGCCTTGTTTGCATTGGAAGTAGATTATATTTAAACTACCGTATCAAAAGGTAAAGGAACGGGCTCATTATGAATACAAAGACGCAATCTATAAAGCAAGAATGTTTCTGCTGCAGAGTTTTAGAAGAGAAAATTTTTGGAAGAAATTAGCTTGAAAAATCAGACACAGGCTCATATGCACCATAAATGTTGATTAACAAATTGGAGGAAAGGGGTCTTAAGAATTATTTTAAAATTCCACCAACAAAAAACACACAACAGATTGATAATATAAAAAGTCATACATTGCAAAAAAAGTTTTGGCAATATATTACAAATTATAATTAAAATTTGGTATTTATTTGAAAATAAATCAACATTCAGAATAGCCTTATCAAAGCAAACAACCTTGAGTACTTTGGATCTGAAGTTAATAGTCTCCAATTATGTTCAACACATTAATAATTTTTATGAAAAAACTTTTAACATATTATATATATTTTATAATCAATAAGTTTTCATCAGCACTTTAACCATTCTCAGTTTTTAAAAAAAAATTGACAAAATTCTGGATTGAAAATACCTTTTGTCTCTATTCTAAAAATACTCAAAAACTACAAAAAGTTAATCTTTACACTTAAAACCATTCTTAACCCAAACACACATTATATTAAAAAATAGATATTAAACCTTATCAATAATTTCAACTAGAATATGTTAATCTATATGTTCTCATCAACAAGAACAGAAGTATGAGCATACCAACGTAATATTAAAATGAATCCAAGTTTGAATTAGAGGTCTCCTGTTTACATGGGTTGTTTCATATTATGCATCTTTGTACATATTTTTTCTGTTTAATTGCAATGCATAAATAACTTCTACCTTTAATGAGCCTTTTTACTTGTCTTGAAAACATTTCAAGAAAATAATCATCACATCTGAACTATATTACGGTCTTAGCTATGGTCATAGAACAGGGATGGCTAACCAATGGTATGTGTGCCATTGATGGCACGGACACAATATTTTGGGCACGCCACCAATCAAGGTTTCGTATTTTAGTTCAAAGTTCACTATGAAGTATTACAAACAAACCCTATTATGTACCCTGATGTGACTTCATCTGATAAACTGAATTTGTACCAACAGGATTAGTTGGAAACTGAAGAATTTGAAATGCCACTGATTGATTTCCAATCTAGTTCAATATGGATTCAAACATTTATTGAAACAAGGAAAAAGTTAGAATGGATTGAAACAAAAAGATTAAGCTATATAAGTAAAAAGGCAGTAACGAAATTCTGGGAACATGGAATTCGATTCCAGACACATTTAACTACTTGAATCAGCTGATTCATGCTCTTTTAACCATATTTTCAATTACCTATGCCTGTGAGTCATTATTCTTAGAGACGAATAACATTAAGACTCACTTAGAAACCATTTGGCAGATGACTCCAATTCACTATGCATTCTACTAAAAGTAACATCTTGCAATCCTAATATAAATTATTTGTCACCTAACCAGCAACAACAGATGTCACACTGTTACTTTTTTTACACTACATGTATAACTAAAACATTTACTATGAAATGCAAAATTTCTTTTATTTTGTAGTAAAGTTTTCGAGTTGTTAGTACTTAGTTGAATTATTTTCCAATAATCACAAATACAGCACGTTTGTAATTCATTAAACATTGCTCTTGAAAAAATGGCACGTTGATCCAAAAGGTTCGCCACCCCTGTCATAGGATAAAGATGATACTAATAGAGTTATTTCACAACTTAATCTTCAAACACTTTTATGTGAGTAATTTTAGCTCCAATTAAAATTACTGAGCAAAACTCTTCGTCATTCTATTTTAAGGATAAAAACCCAATTCTACTAGGATGTATTTTATTACTCTTAAACCAAACTACCAGAATTAATTCAATGTGAGAAAAACTTCAGAATCTAAACTAGATGATTTCCAACTTTGCATTATTAATAATTGTATATATTTTTCTGTCATGTGAACTTTAAAAAATTTAGACTACTGATTGATGAAATTATCTGTACAGCAAATGTACAAAATTTACTAATGATGTACAATAGCATGATTGTAATATATTAATTTATTGAATTAAAATAAATTATAATCATGATTATTTTTGAAAAATAATTTGCGAATATAAAATTAGCTTATAAACATATGATTTAAAACCAACATTGCAAATCAATAAAATTCACTTTTCTAAAATTGTTGCATAATAAAACTTAAATAAATTTAAAAAGTGCCCCCAATATAATCCACCTTTTATAATATTAAAAATAACAAAACTTTGAAGTCTTTTTTTTTTAAGTTTAAAATAAACTGGGGAAATTAGAAATAATGTGAAAGTATAAACAATCGCATCTTGTGAAAGGAAATTTCAGTTCACATAATTATTTTCTGGTTAAATACAACTATGCATAATTTTATATTCCAAGTAATGAATTATAGCATCTGGTAATTTTTCTGAAATCTTTTTGCAAATACAACTAATGGGTTATTAATACTGGAGTACCAATAAGTAAAATAAATAGAGCTAATTTATACTTGGATACAGTTAAGATATTTAACACACATTTTCTTACATATTCACTTTTGAAAATAATAATAATCCATTCATTAAATCATAATAACTTCTAATCACTTTTCATTTTAAAGGGTCTATAAAATTAATAATTACTTTCAAAAATTGAATATTGAATTGTTATAGCAGTTTATTAGATGGATCCTCTTTATTGTATAGATCTACCAAAAAAAAAAATCAAATAACATGGAATCTATTCAATACATCAAGAGTCACCAAAGTTTTCAGTACGAGGGCCACAATAACTGTTAAATAACAGTCTGGAGGTCGACTATACACTTGATAACCAAATAAAAAAAATTAAAACACAGATGTTTTTAATTATTAATTTAATATTATTTTATTCGGTTATAATTTAATAACACATTAATGCACTACACATGAACATCTGTATTAATGGTAATTGAAATGTTTCCTGGATGCCAAAATAGCACACATTTCTGGCTTTAGATTTGATGTCCCTAACGTCAACACTGACCCAAGATTATTGACAGACAAGTTTGTTCTCAAATTGCTCTTCATGTATTTCGTTCTTGAAAATATTTGCTCATCTAAGTATGTTATCACTAAATAAAGTAGAGTGCAACATGTTTCACAATTAGATGCCAATACTCCTAATTGAAGTAATCAACCGCAACTAGCAAACTGTGATCAAAGTAATCAAATCTTGAACATGTAGCAAACTATTTAAAAACTCTGCCACTAGATGACTTTATATCATATTGACAATAAATGGAAATAGATAAAGGAAGCAGTGAATAAGATTTTGCAATGTAGTGATTGGTTGGAAAACAAAAAGCACGACTATGCAACTCTATTTGAATTTAGTAAAAATGCAACATCCATATAAGCAGCAGTTGATCTTGGCAGAATACACACAAGTTTCAACATTTTTTTTTTACATAAAAAGATCGCAGGCCATAGAGACTCCTGCTATACACAAAACATAACAAAATTCTACTTAAAATCAAATCTACAGAATTGACTTAACCAGTTAAATATACAAAGGGAGAAATAAAAATTATGTATGTACAATTAGAATATAGTATAACAGAATATGTGATTTAGATTATATTTATCATGTCTAAATTTAAGTAATAATAATATCCATTAATTATTGAAAAAATATAGCTTTTTATTTAACTTCTTATAGAATAAAAACCAAGGTTATCAATATAGTTCCAATAGAGATAGCTATGACAAGATCAAAATGATTACTATTCCATGATTAATAGTGAAAATTTGCTTTTTTAAACATATTTATAGAATAACATTACAACCAAAACTTAGTATAATCATATACGGATATTATTGATATTGCAAAATTATAAAATACACGATGAACAAACTTTCTAATTTTAGATCAATAGAGGTACTATCAATCATTTTTACCTTCAACTTGTCCATGTCCAGTTTTTTAATTTCATGATACAATCTATATCCTTGTGACTTAAGTTCAGTATTTTCCACAATCTTCTCCAATAAGCGTTTCTGAATAAAAAATATACAAGGATATACAAGACAAATTAACAAATTAATGTCTTTAATAACCTCATGAAATAATTATCCTATTAAATATTCATAAAATTAATTTATTTTCCTCTTGATTATATACACAGATATACACATCAAATTTTTAAGTAAACTGGCAGAAAAAAATCAGCAATCTACAATTTTAATACTAATTTTTGGATAACTTAAGTACAAAGTATGCCAAAAACAAATTAAAGTAGTTCTATTTAGATTTCTGTTGATGCTGTATTAGAATATAGTACCAAATTGGAATTCAACATGTTAATGCAGCCATAAATAACTTGTACATATATATGAAGGCAGCACATTTCACAATTTTCAAAAAGATTTACTAACAAGATGCACATAATATATATAAAGAGAGAGAATGATGGTTTAATATCATCTACAAAATTATGAGATAAAATTTTGTGTGTGTATGCATATATATAAACATTTTATACAATGCTTCTCAGTTTTTATCTATATTTACCTACTTCTCTCTTATATATTTTTTTTCAACTTCAAATTATTCAAAGAAAAAGCAATCAAATTTCTGAAAAATGACCTAACACCAAAATGCTTTTATCATACAAAGAAGCTCTTAATCACCATATTTCTTGGTCAGTCTTTTTTGACCCAATTATTAGTAAACATATGAACCAAATACAGCGAATGATGTTAGTATGTAGCAGTAGTCTCAAAAAAAAAGAAGGGGGGTATATTCTATAAAGTATCTAGACTAGCGATACTCAACCTGCAGCCTGGGGCGCATGAGGCATATGGCTTACCAACCTTTTCTGAGTGGCTCGGTCATGGCCCATTGCATTAAGAAATTCAATTATTTAAGAAAAATGTACTAAAAATTTAGCAGGAAATTCTATCAATCAAATCTACCAATTTTGTTATCTCTCAATTTGCTTTTTTATTGTAGAATATAAGCAAAAGGCAGGTCATGGATGAAAGAAAATCGAAACTACACCATAACTCCAAAAAAACATAAAAGTAAATATTTTTGTGTGTGTGCCTGATAGAAATGTTAATATAGTATTAAAGTAAAATCCCCTTTCCCCCCAAAAAAATTAGTTTTAGTATTTTGATTAATTTTGCTTTGTCCAATGTTGCTTTGGTCTTATAGTGTTTTCCCCCATTATCCTCATGTTGAGGCCCGTATTAAATGACAGTCATATATATGTGGCCAGGTGAGAAAAACGGTTGAGTACCCATGATCTAGACGAAAGAACTAAGGCATATCTCTATGATAAAAATTAAAAATATATGTTAGTCTATGGGAGTTGAACCCCCAAATCCAACTCTTGTATATGCCTCTGGTGTGTAGTTATATATATATACACTATAGATACTGTCATCAGAACAATATCCTTAATTGCATTCCATAATGCAATAAAAGTAAACATTTGAAAGTGATTTTTAGATGCTAATTTAATGCAATGAATTTGTTACCCTGATTTTGATTAAAATAGATGTTAATAATTAGAATATTACTATTGCAGTTAAATTTGATTAATTTTCTTAGTTTTCTAAAACTTAAAATTCAGTCACAATGATTTCTCGAAATTAAATGGATCACATAAATCTTCCAAATATATATTTATTTAATTAAACTTCC
Source organism: Trichonephila inaurata madagascariensis (assembly GCA_019973955.1). Lineage (NCBI taxonomy): Eukaryota > Metazoa > Arthropoda > Arachnida > Araneae > Nephilidae > Trichonephila > Trichonephila inaurata. The sequence continues at coordinate 55,533 of BMAV01020122.1, forward strand.
TTAATGCACCTTTTAAAATCAAACCAATTTGAAATCTTCAAAAACTCCAATTAGAGCTAAATCTGAATTTCTCTTTTTCTCTCAAAAACACACTTCCTATCAGATTTTAACCCATATTAAATTCAGATTCTTTACAAGATTATATTCATTTTGATAACTCTTTTATGCAATTACTTTATTCTTATTAGATATGTGCCAACCAGAAGACTACTATACTGTAATTATTTTTATGATCTCCAGTTGCTTTGTTTATTATTATGCACATATGTATTTATTGACTGTAACCACATATTAATGCACACATACATACTATACTGTTTGAATTAATTGGGACAAATGGGAAAAAAGCGATTTTTTTCAAGAACAGATTTAATCATCAGTCACCTTAAGTAGACTTAAAAATCTCAATATTAGTTAAAAAGTTTTTCCTCCTTTAAGAGAAATGACCTTTTCAATGTGCCTTGGCATTGACTCCATTAGTGTAGCACACATGGTTCTTGATTTCATCATTGTGGAATCACACTTATATAACACTTTTATAAATTGTTCTGTTGTCATACAATACATCTTAGCTAAGCGATTCTTGAGAATATGCCATAAGTTTTCAATAGGATTAAGGTCTGGTAAATTATCACAGACGAATAAAGGAATTTTATTTTATTTTTCCACCCAAAAGTGTGGAATAATTTCAAAGCGTGACAAGGGGCCAAGTCATGTTGAAATGTTCCGTAAATGTTTCCAATAATGGAACAACCTACTGCATAATGTTTCTATGTATTTGAAAGAATTCATCATGCCTTTAAGAACTAAGCTTCTAGAGCCCTTTGTTGTGAAAAAAACCCAAAACATCTGTTTAGAAGGGTGTTTTACAGTCTATTGGATATGATCTGGTAGCAGAGTTTCACTCTCAATTCCTCTAACTACATTTGATTTGTATCCCTGCACAAATAAATGTGTTTCATCACTGAAAATCACCTTCTTCCAATCATTGCCGGTTCATGGTCAGTATTTTTTGGCCCATTCTAAGCATTTTTTTATCATTTTCTAAATTAGAAATAGTTTTCTCCTCGGTCCTGTTGTCTTATGGCCTACTTCCAGAAGCCTTTTCTCTCTCTGTACAGTTCATGTACTCATTTCAACACCATTATCCAAAAAATGCCTCCAAAGATCTGTGATTGTCTTTCTTCTATTTATTTTTCTATTTCTTAAGAGAATTTAATTAGTTGGAGTAGTTTACCATTGGCACAACCAGATTTCAATTTTCTTTTTGAAGACCCTGATCTAAAATCCTGAAATGCTCTTAAAATTTTTGAAACACTTGATTTGCCCACACCAACTGCAGTAGCTATATCTCTCAGTCATAGAAGTACATTCATGCAGAACAATTATTTTAGAACGCTTTATCGAAGCAATAACCACCTTTGAAAAAGCAAAAGTAACACATGTAATGCAAAATTATTACCACTAGCTGCACCCACTAAAACTCTCACAACTGAGCTACCGATACACTAAAACCAGTCAAGTAAGTAAATTATAAATTACCTCAAGACAAATATAAATGATTTGAAGAGGTTTGAGTCATCACTGGTAAACACAAACCGGCTTAGACAAGAAAAAGAGGCTTGTCCCAATTAATTCAAACACTATAGTATATGAATGGAGTGAGTGTATTAACATCACACTATAAAGCAACTAGAGGGCTACTGGTGATGGACCTTGTAATTTAGAATTGCGCCCAAGTCAGGACGATGACACCCAAGCTGGAACCCCACTCACCAAGCTTCCACTCTAATGGAATTTTGAGCCCCAACAGATTTCATGCATCAGCCCTTCAATAAGGCAGATCTTCAATGGATGAAAGACAATGACTCAACAATGCTAGCCTTGAGTTTGTGGTCATGACCACTGGGCTACTGAAGCCACATTCATTTGAAATTACTATTCACTATCATTTAATATCCATATCTTAAGGGTGTTCACACATGTTCAAAAAATAAAAATAAATTTTTTTTCTTCATAAATTGCTTCCTTAGCATGTCTAGAATACAGTCGTAAAGAGATTTTTTAAAATTCAAAGTCATTATAAATAAGCAGATGTTAGAAAAGCAGCTAAGTTAAGATTTTCATTGTTTTAATCGGACTTGAAACTTTAAACGTGTTTTTCTCAAAATGTGTTTTTCAAATTTTCCTCCATCATATCTCAAGAATGGTTTGACCGAATGACTTCAAATTTATATGATAGACTCAGTACAAATATATGCACCAAATGAGCTATGATTATTCCAAAATCAAAATATTTCTATTTTTTATAACAAAAACATAACAAAAACCCATGAAATTCGTAACTTTTTCTTCAGAGGTCTATCAAAATCCAATTTTTGATATTTTCAATTGAATATATTTAGTTTGGTGCATTTAAGCTTACAGATTAAAATGCCATTAATTTTTTTAATTTTAGATAAGCCAATCAGCCAGAATCACGCGGAAGTGAACGTCCATTTTTCCAAGGTGGGTATGTTCAGAGCGCTATAACTCACGCTCTATTGAATATTTTTGTGGCTAAAAATGTATATACATACATTTAAGATACATATAAATAAATGATAAAAATGTAAAGTTCTAACATGTTACTGGTCATCAAAAATTTTTTTCTAAAATTGCTTAAAAAACAGGCCTTTATCCCCTTAAATATCATTAGTGTTTGTATCTTTCTCTTACTTTGTACTCTAATCATGTTTAAATGATCACAGAGATGTGATAGTAAATCCTCCTTTTACTATTCAAGATATATCCATGAAAACTTCAAAAAGTACCTTCAGTATGATCACAAACAAAATATTTTCGATTAAGATGCCTCTATAGATATCACTTCCACAAATATTTTTTTCTTTGTTAAGCTACACCTTATTTCTTCTTATTTTAAAGAAATAAGTTTTTATAGCTAAATTTGAACTTTAAGTTATCTCTTAGAATTCAAATTTTTTCAGCTTTGGTAAGAAGGGTACTTTCTTAAGATTTCAGGTTAAAGTATAAAATTCATCTTCACTATCAATTTCAAAATTATTCTTAAATTCAAAAGAAATTTAAAATTTAGTTGTCTATTGTAGAAAAGGCAGTGTATTTTCAAGATTTTATGTACATAGCTACTGAAATATGAGGGGGAGAGAAAATATTGACACTTTAGGAAAATAAAATATTGTAAACACCAAAAAATGAGAATAAACCTACTTCAATATCACTCTGTGTTTCTTCTCTGGTTTTGATCTCAGATTCCAATGATGATATCTTTTCCCTGAAGAATTTTAGGACAAGAATTCTCTTTAGCTTTTCTTTTTTACAAAGAAGGAACTCCTATACAGATTTTTCAAATATAAAATACAATTTAACTCGACACAAACATTTTAAAAAAAGAAAAACAATCATGCTAGGAAATCAAATTACATCAATAAACCAAACGACTATTAAAAATTATGAAAAATATATACATTACAAAATAAACTTAACCTATTTCTACACTTTTTGTGCTATTGATAGAAAATATAAAATCAGATTTCCATTACAAAGCCCCTATTTCATCAATTAAAAATAAATAAATGAATTTTGAAAATTGATAATAATGCATTATTTTATAAGCTAACCAGCATTTGCGTTCAGTCATTATTACATTAAATTTTTGATTTTCACTTAAAATTTACTTGTGAAAAATTTAACACACATTGAAATACCTGCCCTAGTATGCTGCTTCCACATAACAATATCTTCACAACAATAAATCCATTATAGAATTGGATAAAATATTTAATGAAAGGCTAATTATTACAAGTTTCCAACAAAAGAAGAATGTTAATTGGTTAACAAGTGAATACTGAGCTCAGCAGCTTCTTTCTTAAAGTTATTCTTATTTTAAGCACAGTATTCATAAAAAGGAACTAAGAAACATTTCTAGTAAAAAAACAGAAAACAACTTCAGCAGAAAACATAATTTATTTTATCCCTATCAATAATGATCCCAATTTTTCTCAACTAGATTACTATCATCTGTTAAAATAAGGTGCATCTTGACCAAAAAATAAATGGCACAGGATGATAATATGAAATAGATTTTTAATGCTTTCCAATTTTATTTTTTAAAAAGTGTTTGATGAGTCACTAAGTATACAGTCAGCTCATTTTTCTTCAAAATTGTGTTAAAATTTATTACATATTTCAAATGACAACAAGATGTTGTTTCTTTCTTTAAAAAAATTAAAATGGATATTTTAGTAAAAATAATTTTTGAAATTCTTTATGCATACTTAAAGTATTCTTTGTATTGTCACAAAATATTCATGAAATACAAAATTTGAGCTTGGAACTAATTAAACCTTTTTCCCCCAGTAATCAAATTCAAAAAGACTTAGCAGTTATCCAAAGCAAAATATATAAAAAACATTTTTTATAAATCATAATTAGTTCTTGGTAAGAACTTGACAATGGAGAGATGTTTGTCTTTTAAATCCATATAATATAAAGTGTATTTACTTGAAACACTTCATTCAAAACATGCAACATTAATTCAATTGAATGTGGAAAATTTCAAACTCCCTATAATAATTTTTAAAGAAAATGTGCTAGAAAATGTTATTTGAGAAACTTTCCGACCCAAAAATAAAAATTTAAAAAGAACTTCAATTTATTTATTTTTCATTTAAGTTTATTCAGGTACAAATTTAACAAGTGTATATTTTCATCTGTATTTTTTAAAACTAACCTCTAGATATGATGAAATCATATAATTATTTAAGGCAAACTAATAAAGGGTACCATACAATATATACAATAAAAAGTTACAATGTGAAATAAATTTAGCAATTAAATGAAGTTGAAAAAATAAGTAAAGATAACAAAGATATGCAGTTACTTTAATCAATTTATGCATCATTGATAAAATCTCCTTCTTTGTAGAATTTGCGCTGCATATCTTCTTCTTAACATAAGCCTTTTCTTGTTCTTCATCAATAACTTCAGCTTTTTTCTTATTATATATTTCAGTTAACTGCTTAATTTGGAACTGAATTTCACTTATCTTTAACACTTCATGCCGCAATTCATTCTAAAACATATTTAAAAGTATATTACTTTCAGAATGAAACAGTATAATCAAATAAAAAAAAAAAATGTTTAATAAATCAGGTTATGAATTATAAGACCAAACTAGAAGAAAATTATCTGGAGAAACTAGGAATGCTAGTGAAAAAACAAAAACAATACTGCTTTATGCCAGACATTAAATTAACATAATACACAAGATGCTTCACATGAAATGAGGGATGGAGGAAAGTATTGTCAATAACTATGAAATGTTGTAACTAAAAATCTAACTACTCTGTTAGATGTAATAAAAGTATGGAAATATCTGAAAGAAATATGCAGTGTATTTTGTCAAAATTAAGCAATCGCCATTATGCCTCAATGCAATCTAGTCTTCCCAATATGGCCAAGTATCGTCATCTATACTAGTGGCCTAAGAAGAGTCGAGGAAATACCCCCACTGTAAGTAAATATAGTTCCATTTAATTAATTCAAGTTCTAGTACCAAGTTGTCTCCCTTGAATCAATTTGTCAAAATTACATGTCCCCTCCCTTTCAACCATTGTCTGGACATTTGTAAATACAGTCAAACCTCCATGTCACGAACCTCCCTATTGCATTTTTTATATGCTGAACTTTTTCCTGGAACCAATAACATTTCACAATTTTCTTCATAAAATAACCTCCCAATAGCGAGATGCATTTTCTATATAACGAACTTTTTTTTCTTGTGATTCAATTCATTTTCTCCATACTTTTAAAGTATAAAGGATATTGCTTTAAAATTTAGAATTTCGCCAAACAGCTTATCAACTATTATAAAAAATTAAGATAAGTTACAAAATTATGATTCATCGAATTCTTGTTCAAAACACTTAAAAACATGTGTCTATGAAGATGTTGACAAGGCAGTTTTGAAGTGAATACACAAAATGCGATATAAAAATGTTCTGATCTCTGGACCTTTCGTAATAGAGAAAGCTCTTCAATCTGTGAAGGCATTGGAATATGACTAATTTCTAGGTAGCAATGGATGGCTAGAAAAATTTATGAAACAACATGGAAAAATATGCCTGAAGGGATTTTGGGTGCTTTGCAAAGATGTGAGGCATATTCTGAAATAAAGCATTTTTTCAAACAAAATTAACAAATTTTATGAGCAATTAAATTTAAGGATGCTTGTGGTAATGTATGTTTAGAATTTCTAGTTATAATATAATGTATGTTTAAAATTACTTGTATGCTTTAAATTAGAAAATGTTCTAAAATTCATTACTTTAATATAAAATTATTTTCTTAATGTTGAAAATACAGTATATTGCTCGACATTTTTTTTTCTTCCTTGTTTTCCTTGCAATTTTTCTTTCTTTTTTTGATGGGTAAGATATATAAAACGAATAGGTATTAATTTACAAAAAGGTGTGAATAATTACTTTCTTAATATATAGTGCTTATGAATTTAAAATTTGTTTTATGTGGTTTATAAAGTAAATTGAAAGATGAACCTCTAAATATAATGAATTTTCATATAACAAACTTTTTTCGGGATTTAGCGACTTTGTTAAATAGAGGTCCGACTGTACTTAACCCAGTAGGAGTCAATGATATCACTTTAACAAAAACATGTGAACATTGATGATTTGTCCAGATCAATGCACATGACCAACAACAGATAAGATTGGATGGGGAGGTGCTCTATTTTGTGGACAAATAAATAGTTCAATTTTAGCCCAACCTCTACATTCCAACAAAACTTCATGATTTTTTTAAAAAAATAGTTATGTATAGTTAAAAGAGATTATTCAACAAAAACTGAAAAAAAAACTATTTTTCGATTTTGATGAAACACAATGAGGCACTTATAATTTGCCATATCTCCGTACTAATCTGCAAAAAGTATCACTGGAAAAGACATGAAAAAGCATGTCTCTAAAATTAGCCCACAACAGGGAGTGTCATAAAGACAAAACAAATATTCAAAAAAACTGGTTTCATACTGCAATAAAAGATCTTTTTAACAATGCTATGATTCAGACAGTAACTTTTGTAAAGCTAGATATGAAGTAAATTTAACCACCAAAAAAATCAAAACCCTTTTGAAATGGTGAGTTTATTATATAATGCATGAGAAGCATACAGAAAATTTTCCCTGATAGGAAAGATGATATTTTTAAAATCAGTCAGTCTCATCAAACTATTGTCAAGACAAATGACAAGTATAGGAAAATCTAGCAAAAAGCATTTGAAAAGTAGAATTTGTAGTTTTACATTTTATTCTTCATCAATGGATGAGAGTTCTAATGCTGTTAATACAGCTTACCTTGTCATTTATATTAGAGGTATAATAACAATATTATATTGTAATTTTAAAAATCACAATTAATACCATAAAGATCACAAGCTATTTAAAGCAGTGAAAAGATTCTAATGCAATTTTCTTCATCTCTGCTAACATACCTGGTATAATAATGGTTGATGCTTCAGGCATAACAAGTAAAAAAAGGAACTTGTAAAATTAAAGAGGATGATGTTGTTTGCTGTCAGAAACTCTCATTTGATGAAGCACCATTGCATAATATATGAAATTTTAAGCAGAAAAGCTTTAAAGATGGATCAAGTTATGCAAATCATCATCAAGACTGAATTTTATAAGGGCCTGGAGACTAAAGCATTGCCAGTTCCAGAAATTTCTTACATGCTTTATAGAAGTGAAGTGGCTTAGTCAAGGCTAAATATTTAAAAAGATATTTCCCGACATACTTAATGACATCAAACTGTTCATGACATAGAAAGTAAAATGTATATTAGAATTTGGTGATACCAACTAGCTTTACAGATATAGCATGTTTAATAAATTTTGACTGTTCCTTTGAACCACTTAAAAATGCATTTTCAATGTAAAAACCAACTTATCTGTACGATATCTCAAACCATACAAATTAAATTTAAATAATGGCAAACCCAAAGAAATACAAACTATTTATTATTTCAATAAGTTGGCTAAACATTATACTGAAAATGGTGAAAATTATGTAGTTCTATTATGTAATTTGATACAAATTTTCAGAATTTTGCAAAAATAAACAGGCTTTAATTATTTATTTTTCACTTTGGTAACTTTTACAATTGACAGATATACTGCCTGCAAACTTTAAAATTGAATACATACAAATGAACTGTGAATTCAACTTTTAAAAGAAAACTTCATAATCTTTTTATTGACTTTTAATACATCATACTGGCCAAAAGACAAACACCTTTTACAGTACAATCAATGATTATTCACATCATCACTGTTCAGAAATACAAACACTTGCAAAAATTATTTCAAAAATAAAACAACTAAAAGTAAAATTAGAACCAGAAATTGGATGAACAATTTGAGAATTACAATCAACTTAATTAAGCCATATATTAATGCAATGATTTCTAAAATTCAATGTCGCTTTATTTTTCTGATTTTTGAATCTTTATTCATATAAAATTAATAATAAAGTATTACATTAAAAATGTCATATAAAATGTATAAAACAATGTTAATTTGATTGCACAGACTGCAGCCTTCATAATACAAAAACCATAAAGGAATAAAGTTTAAATTACGTTAAAAAGTACTGTCCTGATAATTCCATTGATTTTCATTCAACAAATGTGATCAGTTTATTTGATATTCTACACTTAAGTATATTTTAAAAAATAGTTTCTTAAATAATTTTTTAATATCATTATCCTTTATTTTCTACACATAAATTACTAAAATATGTTCATTTGATCTCTTTTTCAAACAACATAAATTTAACTGCATTTTTATTTCAAATTCTTAACATAAAACATCAACAACATCAATCAGCTAGATAATTAAATATTCTTTTATTTATTCTGTAAAGCTAGTTGTCAAACTCCAAATAATTAAACTTGGTATTACATATGAAAAAAGTTGCCAATAAATAGAATGAAAGTTTTAATACAGATTTTTTTTGCAAATGATGATCAGTAAAATCAGTCTGTAGTGAATTTATTTATTTTTTTTTTGTTTACAAATGGAAAAAGTATTAAAAAAAAGGGTCTTTGCAAAGTTTTGAAAAGAACAATCTGAAGACACGCAGATAATATACATTCTTATACCTGTATATACATGGTTTTCAAAAATCCAATTTTTGCAGTAAAATTTTGAAAAGTGAACTCAAATTTAAATTAGTGCTTTATAATCTCAAGTGATCAAATTTATTTTTCTTGCCCTGGTGACACATGTCAACCCACTACAATTATACTTCCATTGTAAGGTCATATAAAAAATATTAAGTTAAAAAATCAGTTGACCTAAAAATATTACAAGAAAATCAAAAAACATAGAAACAGCTCTTGAAATATACAAAACAACCTCAGAAAAATTCTTAAAATTATGATCCTAAAATTATTTTAATATTTTAATTATATTCCAATTCTTTTTTGAATTAATAGCTTACATATAAACTGCTGTAAAACATCAATAAATCAATTAAAAAGTGCTTCATATTTGCCTGAATTTTACTTTAATATGAATCATAAAAGAAAACTATCAATGTTATAATATACCTTTGAAAATTAAGTTCATTGCTACAGAAGAGGCAATCAAAAAGTAACCTGGTATCGTATATTTCTTAGTAACTTAGCCTCTAGGTGCATAAGAGAAACTCATTATAGAGTGATTTTACAAGTAAAATTATCACCTTAACTTTCCTCAAAGCCTCTTGTTTTTTTTCTAACTCAGTCCTATGTTCTGAACAATTGTTAAATTGGGAATTTAATTCAGTCAAGGAATTTTCAGTATTCTGCAAAATAAAACGACAAAAACTAAACACATGTTATGTAAATAAAATTATACAATTAAACCACAAAAACATTCATAGAACACAGCAGTTCCAAAATATATCACATTATTACAAATATTTTAGATATGTCTATTGTGAATATAGTTGATATATTCACATGTTACAGATTACAAAGGTTAGTTATTACTAGAAATGGGAATTTCTGTTGCTTTACATCACAGATTTCCAAAAGGGTCCAGGTAAACCACTTGGGGATCTACAGAAGTTTAAAAAGGGTCTACAGTACAAATTTGAAAAATGAGATCTAGTATATAAATAAATGAACAATATAAAATGAATCAGCTCAAGACAAAAAGAACAGAAGGATAATATACCCAGCAAGGGGAAATGATTTGGAACAAGAAAAGAACTCAAGAATTGTTTGTCAAGTTTCCTGCCTTTCCAAAGGAAAATGGTTAAAAACAGCAAAGAATAGGCCTATAGTCCCTATCTCTGAAAATAAATAAATAAAATAAACTGAATTTGGTTCAATTTACAATGACAGTTCTTGAAGGGAACACAAAGGGAAGGGAGGGGGGACAGAAAGATTTTTTTCTCTATATTCTTATATTTCTTTAAAGTTCCTACAAAATCAAGATCAAATTTTATTTTTGATATAAATTTTCAAACTATAAAAAAAGAAATTTTATATTTATGATCAAAACTACAGATAGCTACAATTCAAATTCTGTTGAAAAATGTTTATTTTTTAGACTATTCTGAAAAGATGTGATACCACTCTTATAAGATATGAGTTAAGAAATAAATAATTGCAACTTGGTATACCAATTTAGATGTTTATTTTTTTCCATTAAAATGTTGAAAAAATCATTTTAGATCAATTTTAAATAGTACTTCAACAGTCAAAAACTATATTGAAGTATTCATTCCTCATAAGTGTGAAAAGAATAACTTTAACAATCTTGAACAATATGTTAAGTTCATATCCTTCAAATCAAGAAATAGCAATTATAAGCATTAAAGATCTTCCAAAACAATTATTACAACAATTTCCTTTCAGTATGAAAAGTTATTTTATCTAAGATATAAAATAAATTTAATTTGATTATTTTAAAAAAGCAATACAATAGTTTCAGTAAATCATTACATTAATTTGAATACCATATTCAATAAAATTAAAAGTTAATTCAATATATTAAAAAAACAAGCTAAGTTTGACACAAAAAAAAATTAATGCAACTATTCTAAAAATACCAAAATTTGTGAATATATTACACAAAGCTGTTTCATTGAAATATTAACTTTGAATTAATTGAAATGAAAGAGAAAAAATTTAAAAAAAGATTTTTATGACTATAAAATCTAAAAAACAAACACAATTAGAAGAAATTCAAATTGACAAAATTACCTTCAAATTCATTTCTAAATTATTCAATTTTTCAGAATTGTCTTTTATGTTTGGCAGGATTTTACGATCCCTGCAAGCAAAGAAAATATGGTAACCAAAATTCCTTATTACATTTTTAAACACATTTGTACCACCATTCCTATCAACAAAATTCATTCTTAAAGTAAACCATGAATAATGTATTCTTAAAAAATATATAATTAATTAATTTTAATAAAATAATTTTTAATCTCTTTTACAATGATTAATTTTTAAAGATAATACACATCCTGATTATTACACAGAATACCTAAACTAGTAATTTCTAAACTATTTCAATGTCATAAAGGAATGCTGGAAATAATAAACTGAAGAGCCTCAGTTACTCGAAAGAATGACAAAATGGTCACTACAAAAGTAAATTTAAAACTACAAATGTCATACTAATTCTTGTATGTATTTAAAAACTTATAAATATATAATTAACATGATAAAAAACACCCTAAATAATTTTCACAATTATATATATTTCCATTGTAAAAAAATCAATACCTATGTTCCCACCTCAAAGCGAACAAAATAAAGGTGCCAGGGAATTAATTAAATTAACTTAGTTAAAATGAAATTGTCAAATTGCAAAAGTGTTTTTTTAATATTATTTATCATCATGAAATCAACTTATTTTTTCAGATGTTGTAAAATTCTATTCAAAAGCTTTTGAATTATAAGCATTTAAAAAAATGAATCCCCTACTGTTAAACTTTAACATAGCTTAGCTATAGATGGAACACATGTATCCAAAATTATAGTAAACAAAAGGAGAGAAATTAAAACAAAAAAAATCTAAATACACAATATTATGCTTTATTTTATGGGAAAACAATACATTGATAATACTATAAACAAGATGTTAATAGCTACATGAAAAATCCGTTTTGGTGCATAATTTAAATTAGATTACTCTTTAAAGCAACACTACTCTGAATCCCTTTCAAAAGGATTTACTGATAAAATATATTAATTTTATTTTTCATTTACATTTTTCAATTATCTACTTAAATCAAAATGAACTTCCTGAGCATCCAATAATTGCTCTGATCCATAAAAGAAAACACAATTCAGACCTTATAGGGTTGTTTCAAAAGTTTCCACTAAAGAACAAAGTAGAAAGGTATCAGAAGCTTTCTTTCTGATTATGCACCTTACATACAAATGTACATGAAATTACCATAGCAGAACATTTATCAATAATATAATCAGTTATGATTTTGGTTTTTTAAAACAGAAAAGATTTTTTAGAAAAATGGTCATTAGAGTACTATCACAAATACTTTGTGATAATCTTTTTTCACCACATTCTGCTGCTTCTTTCAAAAATTAATATTACTATATTCATGAAATATGCCAAATATATTTCAATCTTCAAATGCTGTTGTTGTCTTGTCGAAGTAGTGCAGATAAATCAAATGGCACTCACGAAAGCATTCAAAATGGCCATTGCAATGTCAAAGATCTTTGGCAAATAAAGCAGTTGATGGTCCATCGTGGTTAGGTCTATGTTGTGGAGTTTAGCCAATATAGACAAGGACAATTGAAAATATGGTTAGGAGAAAATTGAAAGTCTGGACAGTGTGAGGACAAGTATAACTTTTTTGGCCATCATTTTCATCCCTTTAAAGTCTCTTGTACATAGTCTGGCTATGATGGTTGAAAATAAGTGGTTACAAAAAAGTTCTGGAATGAAGTGCTTCTTAACTGGATGGGAGAAGAGTTTATGTCTGGCTATTGTATGAGCATCAGTAAGGATAAGGCAATTGAAAGTTGATGGGAGTTTCGGGCCTCCTTGGCAAGGTTATCAACCAGCTCATTGCCGCAGATGTCACAGTGGGGCGGTATCCATTGCAAAGTGCACGTTTTTTAGCTGCAATTACTCTGTTTATAAGGGTAATTATATTCTGTGTCAGTTAAGAGTTGCTCCATAAGATCGCCTGGAGTGTAGATCTAGAGCCTGAGAACAGAAGAATGCTACAGGAGCTATCAATTGCTCTGCTGTGGTAGTTATCCAAAGCTCCTTTAACTGGTCATAAGCTGGCACATACCTATTTTACCATAAATTTTACCCATAAGAATTCTATAGGGTTCAAGTTCAACATTTGGGTGAATAAGATAGATTCCAGCACCACCTCTATCAAGGTCAGAGTCAGAAGATCAATCTATATAGATAATTACTTGGTTTTTGGACGAATTCGAAAGTTCCTCGATGGTGTGGATGCCTTTGTGCTTCAGTTAATTATATTAATTACTTCCAAATCAACTTTTCTTTGTTTCCTTATCTGGATTACTACCAATTAGGGACAAAAGAAGCACAAAACATGTTTCTACAGCTAATCAACTTTTAATTTTTTCATACCTCCAGTAAATTATTAATTATGTAAAGACAATTGACAACATGATCCTTGAGTTAATATACATTGGTGGCCAAAATTGAGGACATTATTGAATTTTTATTTTAATTTGTATGCTTATAGAAAATGCTAAGTTTCACAAATTGTAAAGTCTTATACATCATTTTAAAAATAATTTAATACTGAATTCAACACACACACAAAAAATTTAATTTGCAATGTTAAAAAGGCTTTGCTGCAATAACTATCAATATGCATTAGATACTGCTGATAGCTGTGAATTATCAGTACTTAGCAGGGTAGCCTTTATTTTTTTATTACAACGTCACATTGATGTTTCATTGACCTGGCAATAGTTTTATGCTCTTCCTTTGTTATTGTGTGATACCAGGAAACAATTACCCTAAAATCTGACATATAGCACACACTTTTAACACAAAAAATATGAACAAAATTTACAGGTGCACGATTATATGCCGGGTATAAAAATGAGAGCTTTAAAAATAAAAAAAGATGAGCATGAAAAAAAATTATACTTCTAAATATATCAAAATACTATTTATTTAAAAGAAATGACATTTCTTCTGAACTTTAAAGGTTATATTTCTCAAAATATACTATTTTTCAAAAGTGTGGAATAATATCTTGAATAAACAGCTTCAAAACATAAGAGCACTGCATACGGACATTTGAGGTTTCTTCACAAAAAAGGGGGTGCGCATTACATGGTGAATATGCCTAAAGGTTAAAAATTGCAACTCTAAAGTATCGGTGCACATTATATGCCAGATTTTAAGGTATATTCTCAATTAGTTCCCTTTTATTTTATAGGTACCTCATTCGGATAAGAGTTTTCAAACGGTGCCACAAGTGTTTGATAGGATTGAGGTCAGGACTGTTTTCTGGCCTGGACAATAATTCAATGATCTTTGTGTAAAACCACTCTTTCGATAATTTTGCTGTGTGGCAAGGAGCAGAGTCCTGTCAAAAAATAAATGAAGCATTGTTGGGAAATAAATCCTTGACAGAAGGAAAAAGTTTGTGTTCTAGAATAGTGTCAATGTTTCTTTGGACATTCAGTGTCTTATCAATGACATCAAGGCGACAGATACCATCTGCTGATTATGCATGACCAAATCATAAAAGTATGTGGGTACTTCACAGTTACCTGGATGCAGTCAGGATGAAGCTTTTCTCCTATTCTACGTCTTACATATTTTCTGACATCACTACCAAATAATAATATCTTAGTTTCATCGCTCCATATAACTTGTGACCACTGATCATCTGTGCAATTAACGTGTTTCTTTGCCCACTTAAATCTTTTTAGCACTACTGTGAACTGAGATAAGATTTTTTTTTGTGGAATTCTATCTCTTAGTCTAATAACTGCTAATCTTCTGATTGTTTTTGAACTGACAGAAACACCAGCATAATTCAGATAACTTCTGATGGCCGTTAATGACATTCTTTTATCTAGGAGACATAGTATTTTTGTTCTTCTGTCATCAACAGATGTGATGCACTTTTTTTGGCCTTTTCCTGATTTGTTTTTTTATTAAATTTGTCTCCTGGCATCTTAAACAAAACTTTCAGTCTCCAGATGTAGTGACTGAACCACACACCTGTCTTGCAATTTTAACATAGGAAAGATCATTTTCTCATCACACCTCTTTTTAGGTGCTCAATCTACTCTTTTATTTGATGTCATTGCTTGACTAAATATTATCAATGTCGTGACCCCAATCTTATTGAAACCATTTGAAAACTCTTGTCTGAATGAGGTACCCATAAAATAGAAGGGAACTAATTAAGGTTATAGTTGTTTCCTGGCATCATGTAATAACAAAGGAAAAGCTTAAGACTACCTTTAGCTCAAAGAAACATCAATGTGAAGTTGTAATAAAAAAAATAAAGGTTACCCTAATAAGAACTAATAATACCCTGCTATCATCAGTATTTAATATATATCCATAGTTATTGTAGCTTAACTTTTTTTGCATTTCAAATATTTGAATTCTGTTCTTTTGTATTGAATTCAATATTGAATTCTCTTTAAAATAATATAAAATGATTTTACAAATTTGTGAAAAGTAACATTTTTTATAAGCATACAAATTTAGAAACAATTTTGCCAATTTAAAACACAATTTTCTACAATTTTGGCCACCACCGTACTTCTTTCTTATTAAAGGAGAAATTTGTATAACAAAATTACATTTTACAAAAATTTGTACAAGTAGCTTTCCTACATAATTTGTCAATGATGTTTTTGAAAATTTATGATAAATTAAAGATTTCTGAATATATTAGTAGTAACATTTTCTCTAACGAATTTAGGTTTTGAATTTTTTTACTCAATTTTTCTTTGATTGCTAATTTTAAAGATCAATCTTGCTACAAAAACTTTTTTAAATAGATGAATTAAATAAATTTATTTTACAGTTATTGCTTTTATACACCTGAAGCTATTTTTATGTTAATTTCTTTATTATACAATCACACACAAAAATTACAGTTATCAAAGTTTAATTTGCAAATAGGAAGAATTTACACATATATATAATAGATTTTTTTCAATATATCATGTGCAAAGTACATTTATTATTCTTGGTTACACAAATTGTACCATGATTTTATGTGTATTTTTTATACTCATGGACCTTTTCTACCAAATGGTATTTATTTATTAATGGCTTACAAAAGTAACATTATTTCTCACAATAAGTATTAAATGCAATTTTCTCACTTGATAAGCAATTTCAGGTTCTTTCTCACAAAATTTCTTGTTTTAAAATTTTTTTGAAAAAAAAAAACTAAAAATATCCTATTTATTTACAAAATATAGCAAACAAGTAGTAAAATAAAACTAAATATTTTTCTCCAATTCAAAAAGCGATAAAGTACATCACTTTAAATAAAAATTTTAGACATGCTAACAATTTTTTTTAAAAAAAAACTAAGCATAAGTGCTGCAAAAAGCATTATTTTTCTACTATAATTTTAGAAACCTAGATTATTATGTAATCTAATTCAGTGTTTTAATTCAAACGATTTAAATTTCGAAGATATTTATAATAACCTAATTTGTATACTCACACAATAAAATCCCTTTTGACAGATAAATTTCTATTACCATATTGAGATCTCTTTCCTGTTATCTGCATAAAGAAAATACTTTAAAAGTATAGTCCAATGAAAGCAAATCTTTTTAAAAATTTCAATAGTTTATTATTTAATGATTTTTAGAAATTACTTCAATTTATTTGAAACAGACTATTCTGGGCTAAATTACTCTTAGCAATTACAATTTAACACAAAAAATATAGCAGAGATAAATTGCAAATATGAAACAATATTAAAAATTTAAATAGCTTAGTCAACATAAAAAAGTGCAGTTTAATATAATGGCTGAATCGTATTTTTTAAACAACAAAAGGATTATTAATGACTTATAGGCAATTTATAACACCAGTTCAGCTATGAAACAGGTATTCCTTCTCTGACTTCTGCATAGTAATATGTGTAAACTTTTATGACTGGTTAGATTTAGATTTTATAACTCTTATCACTCTATATCCAGGGTGGGCATTATGTCGATCGCGATCAACCAGTGGACCGCCAATACATTTTAGGGTGACCACCTGAACATTTTAGCAGTTAGTAATTATAAACGGAAATATTCAAAATTGGCTGAAGTATGCAGACTATATAAATCTTCTACTGACTATAACAACGAAAACTAAATTTATATAAAAATGTTTTTAATAAAAATGTCTTTTATTTATGTATTTTGAATTGTTTGATAGTAAATGTATTATTTGACATTATTATAATTGTAGCTATTATTATGTTTGTATTTTGCGTTTTGCTTTAAACGCAGTTTTAAAAGTGTTAGTTTTTTTATTTTAGTTCTGTAAGTACATATTCCATATTTATTATTCATTTATAATAAATATTATAGACCTTTTCCTACCTCACCACATCTAAGACACTGGGCATAGGCGCACACAAGAATTTTTCAAGGGGGGAGGGCGTGGCAGAGGGTCGAAAGTCTACCATTCTGGTGTCCTGCCACAATACTCAGCCAAACATATTTTTTTAATTTTGTAGATTGTCAGGAACAAAAAACAGTAAAAAATAAATTACTTATAAATACTCAGCATTAAATAATAAAAAACATTATTAATAACAATTACCTAAGTTTATCGTACTGTATACATGGTATCAATCGGTAAAAAATCATGGGCTGTGGGGGACAGTCCAGACCAGTGCCCCCCTCCCTCCTTGTGTGCACCACTGACATGGGTGAACCGCAATAGATTGAAAAATTAGAAGTAGACCGCGTCCGGGAAAAGTCTACCCACCCCTGCTCTATATAATGGTAGCTAGAATTTAACACATTATATAAAAAAAATGTAATGAAATAAATAATAGATACCCTTTCTGTTGGTGTGAAGAAAAGACTGTTATATTTTAAAATATGTTCAACGTTACTTTCTGCATTATTATCACATACTGGTACTCGATGCAAGCGGCCTAGCTTGCAGAGAAATCGCATAACAGATTCAGGAGCATTAAATAAATCTTTCAAAAAACACTGCATGCCAAGTTTCCTACAACAAAAATTACACTTTTCAGAATTTGCAACAAGTCTAGTTACAGATATATAGAAATAGTAATATGAATCAATAAGAAAAGGATATAAATTGCATTATTAGTTTTCATAAAATTCTGAAACAATTTCAAAATTAAAGTATTCTGATTCATAAACTTTTCCAAACTTCTAGGAAAAATTTTCATTCATTTTTTGATATTTTTTATACATAACAACAGCATAAATTTTCCTTTTATTTGACATCATGCTATGTAAGCATTTTAAAAATCAAGAAAAGTAAACAAGTAGTAGGTTCCTAATTTCACATTATTAAGAGCTTTAGAGGATTCAAGAATCCTGATAAACTAGCAACAAAATTCACAACACAGACAACCGACACCATATTCAGTGTTACAAATATGTGCATTATGGGAAAAATCTGTAGCTTGGAAATCAAAAAATCATGTTTCAATTTCTTTGGCAGCGATATTTCAAATGTTATTATATGCTCAAGCCTCATTCTAATAAAAAAAATTGTAATTAAGAGAAACTGATTTACATTAAAATTTATCAGGATTCAAAGTCTTCACATGGGGGCATGGATATGGAGAGGGGACAGTCTAAATGATTTCCTCATACAACCATGATTCAAAAATACAAGGTGTACTAGTTGTAGATAGTAGAGCTTTAACTTACATATAAAAAAAATAGGTCTATTGCTTGCTAGATCACAATTTTACATCAGGAATTTTATGTCAAAACAAGCATTCACTAGCCATTGTAAAAATAAATTTCAAAAGATCAAAATATCCTGATTTCTGATTTAAAAAAAGCTTTTTCTCAAAGGAAAAATAATTTTTTTTTGCTCAGGAGGAAATTTGAGAAAAATATCAATAATTCATTTTGAAATTCTAAATCAATATTCAGGGAAAAAATGAGCCAAGCAAAACTTCTTTCATAATGATGAAAGGTGATTAGTTAATTTTAACTATACAAAACAATATAATTATGCTAACATAAAATAACATAAACTAGATTAAGAACATAAAAGAATTATAACTGAAAAATTGAAATATATCTATATATATATAAATGTTGTGTTGGTTTGTGTATGATCGCATAACTCAAAAAGTTCTGCATGGATTTATCTGAAATTTTGACACAACATTGCTTTTTGACACGGTCAGGGATCTTATGTACTTTTTATTTCGAAATTCTCTCTAAATTTTTAAAATTTAATTTTAAGTAATTTTTGGTGTTATGGCGTCATCGATGTCCGATTTGCTCTGAATCCGAAAATTTAAACTTTACACATATTTTTTAATTATTGTATATTTCTACTATGGTTATGTTTGTTGGTTGTCATATTTATCTATTTTTTTGTTCTTTGATACGTATTTGGGATTATTTTTCGAATAAATCATTTTTTAAAAATGATTCTTTTAACAACTCAATTTTTTTTTTTGTAGATTGGCAACAATCGGATAGCATTATCGTAGGATGCTTACAGTTTTGCTTAAATTCTACATCATGTTTTTTTCTGTAATTTTATGCTAAATTTATTTTTCTTTGTAAAGCGAAAATGAAATTTACATAATTGACTTCTGTATGCTACTTATTTTTCTACAAAATAGTTTCCTTTAACCATTTACCTGAAATGAAAGCGTAGCTAAATCCCGTGATATAACATTCAATTTTTTGGAAACTATTTTTCCCACTTGGAAACTTTTTAAATTTTTCAAAATAAATCAGCAGACTTTTAATAAGAATGTTTTCTCTGTTTTAGACAATTTTTTTTAAATTTCATTTGATTCCTACGTATTTCTAAAATGAACTTTCATGATAACTCACAAAGTTGGCCATTCCATTCATATTTTGTCACCCAGAATTGTCAATCATGTGCTTGTTTTATACAATGTGAATAGGGTTGTGATAATTGTAAGTATTTTTTCATTTGATGTTACTATTGAAATACAAATGGTAAAACTCAGATTTTTCTTTTTGAGTCATCAAAATATTGCACCTTATTTTGTTTTTGATTGCTTTATAAGATTATAACCTTCTTAAACAGATTCCATTAGTAATTTTTTAAAAAAATACTTGAAGTTATTAGGGTTTTTGCTTTTGTCATGGGCGTAGAGCTACTGCTGTATCAATGATGCAGGGGCCCCAATGAATGTTATTACAGTTCCACTTACATGGTGCTCATATCTAAAAAAGGGGCCCCCAAAAGAATTCAGATACAAGGAAAACTCAAAGCTTTTTTTGTAATTTCATTTTTTTGTTTTTAACCTATATTTTAACTGCAGTCAATCGGCTTCAGTACATAAAATTGTATTGCAGAAACTTCGAACTTAGGTCATCATACTGGCCAAGCAAGCGCCAGTGCAAGGGGTAGTTGCTCATCAAGTTAGGTAGGCATCAGTGAATGACAAAACAGACAGAGGGCTCAAATCCATGTTGAGAAAGCGGGTGGTCATAAGATTGTAATTATATTTTCAAATTATACTTTTCAGCGTTGATAAAGATAGTTCAGCTCTTTTATGACAATTAGTGTTAATATTGTATATGTTTTCAAATTAATTTTTAGAGCTCAGGATATTTATTTTGGATAATTTTATATATAAAATACTAATTTTAATTCTGTACACTATGGATGTGTTTGGTGATTTCAAAATCTCTCCACAAGCAGTAGCGTCAATTAAAATCTTCCATTATTTTATTTTTTTCCAATGAATCTAAATTAAATTAATATATATTTTTTTCATCAGCCATTTACCTAAAATCAAAAGACATGAAATACTGCAATATGCATTCAAAAAGGGAAAACCATTGATGCCTGTTTGTGCACAATAATAATATTTTTTGCCGGTAGTGAATTTTTGAGAAATAGTTATTGAAGTTTCTAATAGTTGGGGCAATAACATTAGACTCACAAAATCTGTATTTTGTGTAATTTCAAAATTTTATTAGGTGTTATTGTGAAATAGAAATGGGAAAATTAAGATTTTCGATGTATATTTTGTGTTTGTTTGATATTTATGTATTTTTGTAACCATATTGGCAACATTAGCACTAATTGCCAATTCCGGTATATGAGGTGAACAAAATCGTGGTTGATGTAGTTGCAACAGTACCCAAGTACCTTTGTTGCAACTTTTTTTGGTGATTTCATCAAAATATTGAAAATTTGTTGTTAATAATTGGTTTTTGATAGCTTTTTATCATTTTTAAATTTGTTATAACTGGGTGTACCCAACCATGTTTTCCAGTGGCTCAGTCTGGTTAAAAAGAAAGAAAAGAGAAAACACACATTTCTAATATCTTTAGCCGCTTGCACTTTGAGGTATGATTTTTTTTTATAAAAAAATGTGGAAATATACATTAACAAAACTTTTCTAAACAGATTTCATTTGTAATTTGTTAATAGAATACTCCCAAGTTATTATGGTTTTGTCATGTTATGAATCTAAAATTATTTGCATTGTCTCCATAGGGGAGTTGCCAAGTGTGAAAATAAATTTAAAATGACTCTTCTTGAGTTCAAAGGGTTAATTTTACAATGCTTATGATGTGACATTTTGTGTTGCTTCATTGTCTGTATAGATACAGAGTACTTTCTAAGCCTACTTTAGAGCAGTAGTTGCCATTTTCAACACTTCATGAACCACTTATTGTATAACTTAATAATTTGCAGTTTACTAATAGGATTAGTCTCTTTGTGATGGACCACCATAGCTATATTTACGTTTTTATTTAATCTTCCATACCCTGAAAAAAAGCTTCATGATAAGCAATAACAATCAACAGACTGGGAAATGTTTTGCCTCAATTTTCCCAAAAATTGGTTGAGGTTAAAATTGCTATCCTCAAGGGGAAATTTTTTTTTGTTTTCATTTAGTTATTTAGGTAACTAAAGCTTTTTAGAAAGTATAATCCATGTTCCATAACATGTTTTTTTTGTTCATCTTTTTTAAACTGAATCTTTATAGAGTATAAATAATGTCCCAATTTTCTGCTGCTCTCTGTAGCATACATCAGTAATTATGTATTAGCATCACCGTAACAAAAATTGGTGCCGTGTATGCCCTTAATATCTAAACAAAAAGATTCTAACATTTTTTTTTTTTTGAAAAATGGATGGAAAATAATCATTTGTATGGCGGTAATTTGGCTGCAGTGATGCTAATATTTAAGTACACAGATAACAAATTGTCCATGTGAAAAGCAGTCAATGTCTAAATATAATCCACTCTGTTTTAAAGATATGCCCTTAACTTTGTTGATAACAATTGCTAATGCTAATCGAATTATGAATTGCAAAAATACTCTGTCATTATCAACACTTTGCCATAGATTTCTGCTGCAAAATCCATGTTTACATTGGAATTTTCCTGGCGTATTCGATTGAAAATATTATCATCCTCTCATTGTGTTGGATTTCAGCTGTGTCAATTGATGCATATTTCAATATTTCATTGGCATTTTTTATTTCTTCCTTTTCTTTTTTGTTCCTAATTTTCTTTTTTTTTTAATGTTTTGAAATTTTATATGTTTTTGTTTTAATTTTCTTTTCTTTTTAAGTACAGTTTTAAGTTGTTAAGAAATTTTATATTCTTTGTTTGAATTTGTTTTCTTTTTAAGTGCTGTCAATTGGCTTCACTACATAAAAATGCCTTGCAGGAAATCAAACTTCGGTCTTCATACTTGCAAAGCAAAAGTACTGCAACGAGTGTAATTGTACATCAAACTGAGAAAGAATGGATATTAACAAATGAGAAAAACAGACAAAGAATGGTACACATGCTGAGGGCACAGCAGAGCAACATGCAGCCAAACTTGAGGATGCACATTTTCAAGCACATCATTAGTGTTTTACAACATCAGAAAGATGTTAACCAGAAACAACACATCTGCATCAATCATGACTTTGTGGTGAGCAATCCACAGTAAAGTCCTGCATTTTTCAATCCCGTGGAAGATTCTAGGTTCAGGCAGCATGTTCTCATCTTCACAATGATGGAAGTGTATTCTTATTGCAATGCTCTGGAATTTAAAGGGAGAACAAAAAGGGAAAGTTTTGTACCACTGAAAAAATTAAAACTTCCTCAACTCGGAGAACCACAGAGACATTAAAAATTTTTCTTGCTAGATATACTGCAGAATCGAAACATTTCCTATATAACATCAGGATACAATTCATGTTTCCAAGTGACATTGTTTGGATTAATGTGTATTTGTGAACACACCTCTGATTTAATAGAAATATCCATAAGCATTGTAAAACCAACCCATTGCTCTCAAGGAATCCTGAGTAGAGCCATTTAAAATTTATCTTCAAACTTGAGGTCTCCACTTTAAAGACTATGTAAATAAATTTAGGTTCATAACATAAGGACAAAAATAAGCCGTAATAACTTCAAGCATTTGGTTAACAAATTATAAATGATATCATTTAAGGAAAGTTTTGCGTATATATATTTATACATTTTTCTTTTTATAAAAGATCATACCTGCAATGCAAATGTTTTAACATACTGAAAACATGTGCTTTCTGTTTAACAAGACTGAGCCACAGCAACGCATGACAGGGTACAGCTAGTATTTTATAAATGTATTGATTTATTTTGTATTAAGATGAATAAGGGATAACTATTGCATAGTCCAGATTAAAATCATTTGTTGAGGTATTCATCTTTATCACATATATGTCAAAGGTATGAGCATTTCTTTGTATATGTATAAACAAAGTTGTGTATATATATAAATAAACAAAAAAATTTGTAAAATTACATGAGCATTTCAAATTAGCTCCATCTATATGTATTTAGGAATTTAACTTATGTGATGTTAAAAAATTATCAAGTACATTTTAGAAATCTTCATTATTGATTATAATTACTAATCAATAATTATCATTAAGAAAAAAAAACCTAACACAAAAATATGTAGACACTTTACAATAAAACACAATATAAGCTGTGATTAATTCTCGATAATTTCTTTTCACATAAAGTAGATATATAGTCTCTAAATATTGATTTCATCTCTTATTCCTTCATCTCTTGACTATTTTTTTTCCTTTGGTCATTAAACTCTATTTATCCCTCACTGAAAATATGAGGATATTAGGATTTCAAAACTCTTAATAGTTATTTTATAATATCACTAGCCGACTCACTTTGCTGGTTACTTCATGATGTAAAACTACATATTTTTGTTATTGATATTGAAGTGTTAGAATTAAAGTTTTAATTGTACTCAAAAACATTTTTATAGACCTCTCCTCTTAATTTAAAAATAACAGAATTTACATTTCTAAAACAGAAGTATATTTATTTTTTACGCTTCCATATCCCCTCCCTTTAGGAATCAATTTCCCCCAAACCTGTTTCTTAATGAATTTTTATTCAACAAAAGAAATATGCTTGGCAAATTTCAAGTCTGTGAGAGTAATAGTTCAAAAATGGGAGGTTGCCTATAACTCTCCCACAACCTGCCCTTGGGAGTAGATTTCTGCAAAACTCATTGATAGCAGATCTTTACTCAACAAATTTCAAGTTTGTATGTCTAACAGTTCAAAAACGTGAATTTTTATCTATTACATCCCTGGAATCCCCACTAGGGAATCAAAATCCATTTTTAAATTATGCTAAATCAAAAGCTTCACCAAATACAGTTATCCTTTACCAAATGTTAGCAGGAATGGTTTTCTTTTTTCTTTCTTTTTTCTATTGGCTGCATATCATGGCATTTGGTGATTTCACACACATGCACAAACTCTTCCTTAAGCAAAAGGCAGTTTTAAAAAAATATTCATTAAAAATAAATTTGGAAACATTTTTTGGGTGGAAATATGCTTACAGTTCCTTCAAAACATCATTGAAGCTCCTTGTAAAATTTTAGAAATATAAACTGCTGTTTGTAAAAAATGCAACATCATGAAGGAATCATCAGAATTAAATTTAATTTAATGCACACAGAACTTGTAATAGTACAAATAAATGACAAGATTTTCAAAGCAAAAAAACAATATTAAGTGTCCCAAAATCAGTATTTGGTGTAGCCACCACGCACTGCAATAGGTTCTGCTATACGACATGGCATGGAATCACAGATTTTGAATGTTTGCTTGTGGAAGAAATTCCCATATTGCTTGTATGTGCAGCAAAAGTTCATCTTTTGAAGCTGCAGGATGCGGATTACAAGTGAGACACCGATCAAAAAATCCAACACGTGCTCAATAGGTAACATATCCAGCAAATAAGAAGGCCAGGGAAGAAGTTGCATGTGTTGGGCTGAACAGAAGTCTCGAACAGTCTTTGCAACAAGTAGGCATGCATTATCCTGCTGAAAGATAACTCCAGGGATGCCTTGAAGGAAGGGAATGACTTCGGGCTGTAGTACTTCATGGACGTACCTGTTGCTATTGAGATTACCCTCAATTCGTAACAAATTGGATCGTCCATGATGTGAAATTGCTCCCCAAATCATAACTCAATGTGTTAAGCCACTACGTCATTCGATAACACACTCTGGAAGGCAGCGTTCACCGGCAAAGCATCTAACACAAATGCGGACATCATGGTCCCACAAATTAAAGCGTGATTCATCTGAAAAGACAACTTGGTGCCAATCAGCTTGCCAGGCTCTGTGCTCACGAGCCCATTGCAGATGTAGCCATCAATGGTTTGCCGTGAGGGGAATCCTGTATAAAGGCATCTTTGCACACAATCCACGGTGCAGCAGACGTCACAATTGATGAAGCTGACATTAGTACACCTGTAGCAGTAAACCAACTGCTGCCAACTGCCTGGAAGAAACTGTACGGTCATTCACTGCCAGGTGGAGCAAGTGTCAATCGTTGCACAATGACGTCATCTTCCGTCGTCCACTGCCAGTTTTTCGAGTTATTCGGTGCTCATCGGTCCACTGCTTCCAAACTCGCATCACTGTGGAACTGTTCTGCTGCACACGAGCTCCTATTGCATAATAGGAAAATCCTCCTTCTTGAAGCTACGTTCCTGCATAATTGCTTGAATCTTCTTCACTTCCCATTTAAACTCCATAAGTTGTTGAATTTCTCTTTCTTTTGTCGTGGAGGCATACTTAGGTCTCACTAAATGTTTGCCACTAACCAATAATCATTAACTATTTTCAATGTCCTGCTACAGTCCACTATTTATACGCTTTCAGCATCAGTTCAGAGGATGTGGTGGCACTGAAACTTTATTATTTTACATAACATTGTATAATTGATATTTGCTGCAAAGTTCATTTAATTCTAATGATTCCTTCATGGTGCTGCATTTTTTACAAACAGCAGTGTATGTTCAATATGTGTGTGTGTGAATTTGTTAATTTCCCAAATAAATATGCAAACATTCCAATTTATAAATAAGATTACATACCTCATGTCTCCAGTTATAGCAGGAGAGGAAAAATCATTTATATTTTCATCTGGACCATTGTAACATTGACACTTAGTTTTTTATCCCTTTTCATTACATTCATAAATCGTTCAAGATCTTGCTTGTCCTCACATACAAACATAAGTAAATCTCTTTTAGGTATGGCATTTTCAAGGAACTTACGATTTTCCTCATCAGTTACTTGAATCTGAAAAGAAAATTTTTAATTTACTTTTGCAACAAATTTGTGACAAAGTTGTAATCAATTTTTTTCAATCAATAGATTTTTTTATTGAAAATAATTTATTATTTGAATAGAAATGAAACTAACAGCAATTTAATTCAGGACTCATAAGACTTAGAATGCAGAAAATGTCAAAATGAAGATATTTTTTTCTTATAAAAGTCAAATTTTAATATTAATTATATTAACAGTATGGCAACATCCTCTTCTTGAGTATCAAAACTAGCAATTACAAAAGAGTAAAAAATATTAAAGGCAGCAGTTCAATGTGACAAATTTAATTTTTTTTAACATTTTTTGGAAGAAAAACATCTTAAAAATATACACTAAAATTTTCAGACCAAAATTTTTAATATTTTCAAAGTTATAGCCAAAAAAGAGATTCGTATGAAAGTGCATGTCAGCAGCAGCTGCTCTGACTGTTCCCTCTTTTATTGTCTATTCGTCCCTATTATTCTAGGATACACAGGTATGTGTACTATAGCAAACCTTTTCGATTGACAAAGATGAAATATAAGAATTTTGTACAGTATGCAAAACCCTCAGCACTTTTACTGCCCAGATTCTTGATGCAAATATCACCAATTGAAAACAGAAACCAAGAGAGCACTTTGACTAATTAATTTTGATGAACAATTTATAAATCTTATAAAACCAAGTGTATGAGACTTTAGCATCTGACAATTTGTTGAAAAGATGTTTAGGGAAACACACAAAATAATAACAAAAGTTTCAATCACTGTGTATGGAATTTCGCTCCAAAGCATACTTTTACTGGGAAAAGTGTTTTGGAAATTGCTACCTATACAGCTGCCTGCATCTTTAATGAAAGTTTTTTACCTGTACTCAAAGTTATGGAGGTGATGGGCGTCACAACAGGTCAAACAGCCAGGGACTATGCTGACACTGTTGACAATGAACGAATTTTGAGGGCAAAGAACTGCAGAAGCCAACTGTAAAGAGGCCAGAGCCTTATGCAGGGCTCTAAAAGCCGCTGAAAATGATAACTTTCACGAAATGGAAGTATTGCTTTATGCACCAGGCATAGCTGATTTATATAAGTATTGTCAAAACTTTAAACATATTTTTATTGAAACCATGTTTTTGAAATTTTGGGGAAGCACAGACTCGAACCTATTCAACCGATTTGGCTAAAAATTTGACCTGTTATTCTAGACACACATAGCTTATACATAACCTTTAAAACATTCAATTTTTCAATAATAAATTAATTTTTTAAGAAATTTATAAATGAAAAAAATTAGATTTTGAAAATTTTTTTTCACAAGTCTGCCATTTTTTAATATTCATATTATTGGTTAATTTATTAGAATAAAGTATACAGAACAATAATCTCTGATTTTTTTATTTCGGATGACAACGGAAGGCTGTGTGCTTTCCCAAAACAGCTCACCTTTTTTTCGAGGACTCCACTTTGACATAAAAAATTATAAACAAATTAATGTAAAATTAAGTCAAAAAATTTTTTGCACACTTTAAAATACTAATAAAAACATGTAAAAATTACAAAATGATCATATTTTATTTTCTCGTTAAAAAAAAATGCATGAAAAAACGTCAAAATTTCGTCGTTACAACGAACTACTACTTTAATAGCTCTGATCTGAGAAATTACCCCTCAGCTTAGTTGTCAAAGGTACTACAAAGAGCTGATCTCCAGACGAGAGGATGGGCAGTTCAAATTATTCAGCCTTACAAGTTACACTCAAGACCATTAACAGCTCTTGCTTTAATGTTAATTCAGAAAATAAACACGATAACAGCGCAATCAAATGTAACCCCTATGAAAAGTCTAAGATTTCCACTAAAAGCACAACTAGAGGTATAATCAACTACAGCACATACACCAAACAGATAGGGATGTACGAGTTGTAGTAAAAAAAATCTTGCAAATAAGACTCATTACAACACCACCTTCTCTAAATATCACTCTCAAAGAGTTCTTCAACAGCAAAAACATTTATCCTTGGATGGGTGGTAGCAACAAACCCATGCATCACAATTAGCAAAGATAGGAGCAAAAATACTGGCTCAAGGAGGAATTCTGCTTCAGTTTAGTTGTCAAAAGCGTAACACAGCATAGTTCTCCAGACCTCAAGGGGAATCACTCAAATCATCTGTTTTCAAAAACAGCAACCAAGTCACCAATAGATCATATCATAATAATTTGAAAGTGCATTAAACACTGCATTGAAAGATCTTAACACTTGAATGTCTGGACAAAGCTATTTCATAATATGTTAGAAATCGAATAAACTGTCAGATTAGCCAAACATAATTTTATGATTTCAAAAAACAAAAAAAACCTAAAAACATGTGGTTAAATGAAACCTTTTTTTAAGGTGAAATTAATTAATAAAAATTTAAATATTAAAGAATTGCACACATTTAAAGAATTTTTAACTAAAAATAAATTCTGAAATTATTATTATCTAGGCTAATTCCCAGATTTTTGTAAAAATCTTTAAATTCAAAATTTTAATTCAATTAAATGGACCATCATTTAAATTAATTCATTTATTTTTTCAATTTATACTGATGATTTTATCTTCCATCAGGTTAAGAATTGAACACATTATAAATTTTATGTTCTCTGAGAACAAAATACATTGTCTTACTAGCTTCTCATGAATTATTTTGCCACTTAGACAAAAGAGTAAAAACTTAAGAAAAATCTGAATAAAAACTTTATTAAAATGCTTTTTTCATGTTGGTTTTTAAATTTATATAATTCTAGGTTTGAATCAACTGCTCAAATACATTTAAAAATTCCCGACAACTAAATTAAAAGAACAAAAAGAACTGCATGAATAATTCTAATAAATCACAAGCTAACCCATTAGAATATCCAATAAATTTAATAGCATTGATATTTTCAAAATATTTTTCTTCTCTCAGAAGTATTGCATGAATAAATACAATTATTGATGTGACAATTATTAAACAATTATTACAAATTATTTTATCAAGACGAAAATCTTTAAAACAATTAGCATACCCCATCACAAATTACAATAAATTAGCCTAAACATAATAATTTAAAAATACTTTGGAAAATTGAGTGAAAACTCAAATTATTACATCTTGTTTTTATTTAAAGAAAAGGTTTTATTAAATGTTTTACTAATTATGACTTTTATAAAGAAACACCATGTTAAAACTTGGTCACTTCAAGATTTAAAAATGACTAAATAGTACAACATTTTTTCAAACCCATGATAGTACATCAGGTAGAAAAACTTACAAGGATGTAATCCATTCTAATAAAAATATATCTAAATCAAAAATTTTGAAATTTAAAGATGTTACATATTTATCAATTAGATACAACTACACAATATTTAGAATTAAAATACATTGTTTTTAAACTTCCAGACATAGCATAAGAGCAATTAACTTTCTTCCCTAAGCAAAATATTAAATAAAAATTTGTCAAAATTCTTTTCAGATAAATTATTTCATTGTTGTAAAACTTAAACCATACTATATAATAAAACTTTATCACATAAAAATTGTTCTTACAGATATTAATGCTGGCATGGAAATGGGAGCCCTAAATGAATTTTGATGTTCTTGCAACCAACATACAGCTTGATATGTATCTGGATAGCTCCGTTTCAAAATTTCAAATTTCTTATTCTCTTCACTTGATATCCTTTCTACTTCTTCAAGGGTTTCTGGCAAATAAAAGTATCATCGAATTTTCATAAGAATATGCTCACTTAAAACTATTGTAAGTGATCAGTAATTAAGATAAATATAAAGTATGTTTAAAAATCAATTAAATTATCAAGCACATCATGGAAATCAAAATATTAAAAACTATATATCGTATTTATTTGAATCCAAGCCACCACTAATTCTAATGCACCCTCAAATTTTAAACACATTTTTGTGAAGAAATAAAAAATAGTGCAATATAATTTATTGATATCAGATATTCACAAAATTTAAACAAATTTTTAATGAGAACTAACAAGAAATTATAATAATGTATTTTATACCAATAATAAAAACTTTTAAATAAACATGAACTTGTAATTGTTCTAACCATCACTATCATGTTCAATTTCCCTCTCGGCCAACAACTTTTTCTGCCCTTGATTCTAAGCTACCCTGATTTTTAATAGCATTAACATTGGGGGAGGCTTAGATTCGAAAAAATACGGAACATACAAATGTGTGAAAAATTAAAAAGTGCCAGAAGCAGTTA
Source organism: Trichonephila inaurata madagascariensis (assembly GCA_019973955.1). NCBI lineage: Eukaryota > Metazoa > Arthropoda > Arachnida > Araneae > Nephilidae > Trichonephila > Trichonephila inaurata. The sequence goes on from BMAV01020122.1 coordinate 86,692, forward strand.
TGCTTTGCAAAGAAAGCTACAAAAACAACCCCAGAAGTACTTCAATTTATCAATCATGATATGCCTAGCAATAAAAATTCTCAAGAAATATTTTTTTATCCCCAGTTTTAAAGCTTTTTATTATTTTGAACAAATATGAAAAGTTCCTTTGAAATCTACTTTTCATCTAATACAGGGGTGGCCAACCTTTCTGGGAAGAGTGCCAGTATCTGATAAAGAAAAATTATGTGTGCCACCTTCAACTTTTTCAACAAATAAAAGAAATAGGATTAGAAAGTGAAAAAATGTTACTTATAAGCTTATTATAAAATTTTTACACAAATAGCACATTGTTTAAGGCAAATCTAACTAATGAAAATTTAAAAATATAATAAATAAGATAGCCCAGTAATAAGAATATGTTGATACAAGTTTTGAGGGGGTTGTCTGAGACAACTGTATTTAAATAAAAAATTGTTATTTATTATTATCTTCTAATTTTTTCTGTAAATCTTCGTGTGCCATGGTTACTACTCCACCGAGCCACATTGTGGCACGTCTGCCACTGGTTGGTCACCCCTGATCTAATAAATATAGAATGTATATAAAATATCAGTTTCAAGAAAAATATATTAGCTCATAGACCAAGTAAGAACATTTCAGTCAATTTTAAATTAAATCTATAACTCAACAAGTTGTTGCCGACAAAATACAGCAGGCTTTATAATTTTACAGATATTTCATCAATTTCAAATAGTTAGTATTTGAGACTCAACAATGTTAGTGATTTTTACTGATAAATACTACTATTCAAAAAGAAATTTTTCAATTCAATCAGCTTAAATTTCACAGGTAATAATAGCATTAAAATAATTATGCTATATGCATTATTGCTAATTTTTAAAAATAATAAGTATATGAAATAACTGTTATAAATTGAAAGAAAAACCATTAATAAATATTCATTAACCCAATACTAATAAACCGTATCCATATATTTTTTTAATAAATCACAAATCAGAAATAGAAAGAAATGGAACATTATACAAAAATGAATTAAAAAAGTTGTTTATTATTACCTACCCTAATTATGATGAATCAATAAAGAATTGTTCAATAAAATGTTTTGTTAAATTAACGTATTTCATAGCCAGTACTTGTAATTATGCTTTAATTTGTTTAATATGTTTTTTATTTTGAGAGATTTTTAATTATTACAAACATATATTGTCCTTATATTGTATAAATACATATCACTTATCACAATATTATGATAAAAAATTTTAATAAGGACCTGTTCCTTTTTGGCTGCAGTATACAAATGAACATGACATCCCATGAGTCCAATAAAATTACATCTGTGGAGGCGCTGATGCAAGTTTAGTCTGTCAAGGTTCAACATCTTCATGCTGATAAGCATCAAAAGCCAAGGGTTCTTTATAAATTTTATTTTTTTAATTTAATAATAGCAAGATCAGTTCAATGGGAAATCAACATATATCCCAAACTTAAAACCCAGTTTTATAAAAAAAATGAAACCAGTTTTTCAATTTTACACAATGAACCCCTAAACAAAACTCACCTCAAAGAATATTATAATACCCATAAGAAATACTGATGCTCTAACTAAACACTGAAATATCAAACAAAAATTTATCATCATTACATGCCACTGGCAATTTCTGATTAGAAAAACTATAATTGTTTTGTACACTCAACTGTTTACAATTATCAGAAAATTTTATTCAGAAGTAAAAGCTAGGTATAGTTCTCAGATGTAGTTATACTATCATGCATCAAATAAATAAATGCATTTCAACACAGAACAGGTTATATTGTTAGAAATATAAACATAGCAGTGGTGATAATAATTCGATTTAGTGGCACTACATTTGTAAAAGAAATGGTCATGTAGTTTAAGGCAAAGCATGTTCTGAAGAACATATGCATATGAACCAATGGCTCAACTGGTGCATTATATAGTTATTTAAAAAAGATATAAGTACCTATTTCAGACAAAAATTCCTCCCTATATTTGAAAGAAAACAAAATATTTTAATAACATAGCTGATAAACCATTACCAACAGTTTTATGAAGAATGATCATATTTTGCACAGCAACTGGAAGTCCTACATCCCATTTTGCAAAAGAATTACTATATATAATATATATAACACCCAACTCTTTTTTAAACAGTAGATAAGATCCTTTGAAAACTACTAAGAAAATCATTTAAAAAAATGCATGCGACAAATGGTAAATTTGAGGATATGTTTCACAATTTTAAAAAATCATGTAAGATGAAAAATCTTTAGGTATTTTCCCCAAAAATGTGCAAAAAAAGTAATAATAAAATCCATGTTACATACCGGGTTGAGTAAAAAATTTTCCGCCAAGGGGAAATACCTCCACGCCAACAGCTGCCATTACCTTGGTAGTTAACCTTTCTCTAAATGGGTTTTTGCATTTTAAATATGAAAGTTAAAGCTACACAATTGTGTAATTTGCTTGTCAAAACTTTATTATCTTGAGCACCAAAAAAGTGTTTAAAATGGAGCTATCATGTTAACAGATCAGAACGATTATGTACTATGAGTTACAAAATAAACTCTCAACTGAATGCCACAAAAAAATGTGTCCAAGTTTAGGTTTCAATACTGTTTCTTATGATACAGTAAAAGTTTTGTTTTGGAAGTTTAAAGCTGGGAATGTCAACATTGAAGATGAACGCATTCTGGATGCCCTATTGAGGTTGAATGTGACCAGTTAAAACAAATCATTGATCAAGACAGAAATGTTTCAACATGAACTGTTGCATCAGAGCTTGACATTTGTCAAAAAATAATAGTTAATGCTCTCAAATGCATAAATCTAATGTTTAACCACTGGATGCCTCCTAAATTGACAGCTGAAGACAAGAGCAAGTGAAAAGTGGCCTGTTTGGCTCTGCTCAGAGATTAAAAAAAAGAGAACATTCTGGACAGAATTGTGACCTGTGATGAAAAATAGGTGTACTACAACAATACAAGATGTAAAGGAGGGTGGTCAGCACCCAAGGAATCAGCAGGTTGCAAGATGAATGCTAATTAACAAGAACGTGCTTCTCCGTATCTGGTGGGATTGTCGTGGAATTATCTGTAAAGAGTACCCCAAAAGCAAGAAGATTATCAACATTACAATATACAGCAATATGCTAATCAAAGTTAGCACTGCCATTCACGAAAAACAAAAAGAAGAGTTCAGAAGGAAGGTATTCTCTTTCATCAAAATAACGCTTGGCCACATGTTAGTGCAATAACCAACTGGATCTCTAGAAACTAGAGTGAAATTTGATGCAACATCCACCATACATCCCAGACATGACGTCTTCAGATTACTATGTTTTTCACATCAGCAACAGCATCTCGATGGCAATATCTTCCGTTCAAATGATGAGATCATAAATGAGGTCAATAGCTTTCTGGACTTGCGCACGCCAGTTTTCACAGAAGGGATTGAAAAGTTGGAAAAACACTGGCAGACCAATGCTGATTTGATTAGAGATTATTATCTTCATTAGCATTGCTAATTTTGTGAACATTTATCATTTTACAAGATTGTTTTTGTTGGAGGAAGACTTTTTACTCAATATAATATTTATAAAACAAAAGCAACACATTTTTGTTACAAAAAAATTAAAATTAGTGTAGAGTGAAATTTAATCTCTAAGTACATACAGCTTACAAAAACTCAAATTGAATTGAGGAATAAAACTATTAAAAACTAGTCATCATTACTTGATAACAAGCATGCATGTTTTTTACAAACTAGATCAAAAATGCTATCATCAGTAGATGTCTAGAATAACTGTTGGTTTTGATTCAAATGAAGAATTTTGTTCGTTATAAACGACCTATGCTTTTGGGGGTTAAAAATCTAATCATCGACTGTCTTTTTGGTTTCTCGATTATATAATTTTTGATATCCTGCTACATAAGATAAAGTAGAAATTTTAATGCATGCTCTATGTCAGGATCATGAGTAATAAAATGTTGTTTCATATTTGTAAAAATTTCAAGAACTCACAAATTAAATCAGATGTTAATGCTGAACTTCACCTTCAATTTTGCCATTATAGACTTCTTTATTATCATTAACTGTCATAAATTCGATCTAATCATCCTTATATAAAGGGCACGAGTCACAAAAGTTTTGGGAATTCATGTACAGTGCCTGTTTCAAAATCAAGTAAAAAAAAAGAGTTGGGTGTATATATATACAGATGGTTATTAAAATCATGGAAACACCTTAGACTTAAAAAAACTCCTTTATTTGTATTGTGTATGACCGCCTTTGGCATGTAATACAGCTTGGATTCGCCAAGGAATCGGTTCATATAAGTGTTGAAGAGTGTTTAGAGGAATATGACCATTCTTCATGGAGATATTGGGAAAAGTTCGGGGAGAGATGCTGTTGAAGGATATTGATTCTGTATTGAATGCTCTAAAATAAACCATAACAGTTTAATTATATTGAGGTCAGATGACGTGCAGGCCAAGGTAGATATTTAACTTCATCCTCATGCTCATTACACCATGATTGGACATGTTTCACTGCACTGATATGTGCATTATCATCCTAGAAAAGTCCATCCCCTAAAGGAAATAAAGTTTACATCATAGGAAGGACATTTGGTCAGCTAAAAAAATTTATATACTTCTTCCCAGTGATCCTTCCTTTCAAGGTTACGATTGGTCCAGCAGAAAATTGTGACGCGGCTGCCCATATCATGACAAATTCAACTCCAGTTGGAAGGAGACAATCACAATCACACTTGTGCAGGTGTCCTGCAAATGTGCATCCGTCCTGTTAAAGGGAAAAGTGTAAAAGACAATTCATCAGACCATATTATTTTCTTCCACTTATTAATCAACCAGGTTTTGTGAGTGTGACACCACTATAGATGACGTTTGGCATTAAAATCTGTGACAAGTGGCTTGGGAATTTTGATGTTCTGCCATAAAGGTTCTATTTATGAAGGTGCTTTCTAAATGTAATCATTGACACTGGAGAATCCAGATGCTGATTGAGCTCTGCAGTTGTTCACTTTTTAGACATTACAATCCACTTCAATACCTGTCAGTCTCTTTATTGAGCTTCGCTTTCCATCCACTATTTTGCTTTGCCAAGCTTGTTTTGCCACACCGTGTGTATGTTGTCATGACTTTAGATACTGTACGTCTAGAAATGCCTAAAAATTGGGATGTTTCAGTCACACTTGCTCTAGGTAGAATGGTTCTACACAAGTTGACCTCTTTGAAAATCTAAGAAGTCTATCATTTTATCTTATGAAGCACATTCAAAAATGTCACTTTGATAATTACCTGTAGTTACATGTGGGTGGATGTGCATGTGTGGGTGTATAGAAAGATCAAAATCAGAATTCTAAATGTCATTCAGATATTATCTTCATAAAGTGCAGGTAGTTGTTGACAATGAGTATGACTGGTTAAAATTAAACGGATTTTGTTTTTAATCTCTAGTTCAATATAACCTGATGTTTATCTTCTGCATTTTTATGCACATTCTATTATAAACAGTTATACAACAATTGAAACTTGCTTCCTGGTTTCAGAAGAAAATGGAAATCTTAAGTGTGATTTTGAAATTTCCATGGTTTGACTCTACCATACAATCACCATTTTCATCAAATTAGTTAATGTTGACTCTAGCTGCAACTTATCGATTGATACAATATATGGAGCTACCATGTTTATACATTGAATTAATATATATACCATATTATATAATGACTATACTGAAACCAATGCATAAAGAAAATTAGAATTACAAGAGAATTACATATAGACCACATAAAATTTTACACTTCAATACAAACTCAATATGAAGAAATTAAAATCTAAAATAACCATTTGAATCTCTCTCATGCTTAACTGCTCAAAGAATTCAATATGATTGAATTCAATAGAATTCAATAAGGTATTTAAGTTTTAAAAAAATGTTGATTAGAACATACCTTTAGATCAAATGAGATTCATTTAAATCACTTGAGCAATCTTGACAATGATGAATTAAGTAATGAGTGATGGATAACACAAACAATTTGAAACAGCATGTTATTTAACATATTGATCTTACATTACCAAAATCAAAAAGAGTAAAATTCTTCAAATTAAATAAAAACATCAGCACACATCAATGACTAAATAAAAATCATTTATCATACCTGTTTTTATTTGAAAAGGCATAAAATTTATGACAGCAGTGATAATATTGCTGTTTTTACACTAAAATAAATTACAAAACTTTTCAGTGCCAATTTTTCAAATAAAAATATATAGTAAAGTAAACCAAAATTTTGCATTAAAAATCCTTTAAAAAATAAAATTCAAGAAAACAAAATTATTACAAAACAATGGATATTTATATTTACTTCTTTTTAAGAACTCCATTCTATTGATTTCCAATTTAGTACTCTCCATCTTATGATCGAGAGAAGATAACTCGTTATTGATGGCTTCATACTGCTCTGCATTTTTACTAATTTGAGCCTGAAATGAATTATGAAGTATTTTTAATAACATAATTGAAAGTGAAATAAAATTTGACTTTAGAAAAATTAACACCGATACATTAGTAACAATGGCTTATTAAGGGGACACAGACGATTCAATTGACAAAAATCGGTCATTTTTTAGCCTAAATTATTTTTTATATATTTTTTTACAAACTCACAAAATTTGAAAGCTCAAAGTTTAAAAAACACAGAGTTGTGATAACTTTTATGTTTGTTTTTATTCACATCCCAATGGCAAATCAAAACTTTAAACTGACTCATCTCGGAAAGAAAAAATAACTAGTTCGTCTTCATTTAAAATGATAAGGCTTTTTTTCTATTGTGCCTAATACTTGGAAATGTTTTTCACTTGTTGCTAATAGTACATAGAATAAAAATTGGTATGCATTTTTCAATCAAAGCAATACTTATTTTTAAAAAATAATTGAATTTAGAATATACACATTTTTTAAGGAATTTTCAATAAGCATTCATAAAAAGAAGTATTGGAGGAATACCAATTATGTTATTGCAAAACCCATACCAATTTTTGTTATATACTATAGTTTAATGTACTTATAAAGCAAATCTCATATATGTATGTCAAATTTTGCAGGAGGAGTAGCATTTTAAAATCATTTCATAAGTTATTTTTCCCTTAAAAAATTAAATGGTTGGCTTTTTATGAAATTTTGAGCACAAAATCTGTTTTACATCATACATATACAGAGCAGGAAACCCAAAAATTTATGAAAATCATTAAATTAAAAAATTTTGTGTAAATCGTACCATGTCTCCTTAAATTAACAAAACCGTGTAAAATTTCCTTCCTCATGAATGTAATTTTCCTCTTTTTACAATTCTGAATACTACTGTCCATATTTTTCTAATTTCCCATAAATCATTCATTTTATTTTCTACGAATTCAATAAAATAATCATTTTAAAGCTAAAATTTGAGGTGACAGAGTGAGATATATATATAAATATATCAATGGTACATACATATATCATATTGTTTTCATTGAGTATGTGCTAGTACAGTGTGACATAGTGAAAAGGCTCTGAAGAATGAAATTTAATAAGCTAAATCTAACTGGTAAGGATAGTAGGCACATCGAAATGATCGCTGGTATACTTAGCTCTCAAATGAAACATCCCAAAATTACAATCTTTTCACCATCTCAGAGATTCAATCCTTTTTTAAAGACTGACTCTGTTTCAGGCATGTAAATTAATTTTTAAGAGGATTTTTAGTAAATTTCTTAAAATAGAACTCTGAAAAGCTATTATTTCCAACTTTTTATTTTTAAATAGTTTCATCCAGAAATTTATCGATCTAAATGACAAGCTAGTCACGTTATATAAAATGAAAATCTGGTCTTGTTTAAAAAATAATAGAAGGGGAATATAAATAAGTGCATTTAATATAAATATCTAACAGAACAATCAAAGAGCAGGCCTCCAGAGAATTATCATCGTGATACATATAGCTCTGCTACATATCACGTCACAATCTATCTTTACTTTCAATAATTTATTCTTCAAGGAGATACTTACAATTATTATCTGTAACAAAATTATACTTCTTTTTGGAATGAATTATTGTAAAAAAAAGTATTCCTTCAAAATATTAAATTTTCCTATTAGCTGCATGATTTGTGTTTTATCATATTTCTAGAATATTGTTGAGGGTAGTTTCATCAAAATTACTCCAACATTATCCATTTCAGATAATTTTCCATTTTGATTAATGCTGTGATTTCCTTTTAATTGGCAGCTCTCTCTGCCTAATTTATATTATTTACATGGTATGAGGAATGAGCAATTGTTACTCGATTTAAAAACGGGGGGGTTGATTAGTACATTTTATACAAATTTTACATCATATGTTTTCAAATGTTAGTTTTCATCCTCTTGCCTTTTCTCCCTTGTGCTAAGAATGGTTAGAACTATGCAACACATTGGCACATATCGGATTATCATGTCATGTGACAACCTTTTTTTGTGTGTGTGCATAATTCTCATAATTTATTCTCCATGGAGTTTTGAAGAGATCAATAATTTTAATTCTTTGTGAAGGACCTACTAAATACATGCATTTAAAGCAAACCATAACCAAGTACCATAAAATCTGGCATATAATACGCACTTTTAACACAAAAAATAAGACCGAAATTTACAGGTGCGTGGGGTTATATGCCGTGTATGAGAATAAGAGCTTTAAATATAAAAAAAGATGAGCATAGGAAAAAATTAAATTTCTACACAGATTAAAATACTGTTTATTTAAAAGAAATGACATTTCTTGTGAACTTAAAAGGTTATAGTACTAAATGTATACTTTTTTTTAAAAGTTTAGAATAATACCTCGAATAAATCACTTCCAAATATAACTGCATTGTGTATAACAAAATATAACAGCATATAAATTAAAAATTGTAGCTTGAAAGTGTAGATGCATGTTATACAGAGGATTTTATCGTATATAAGATTTTCAAACTGACAATCGAGACTACAAAGAATAACGGTTATCAGTTGGTCTAATATAATTAAATGCATCATGTTCAATTACCATATTAAAAAGTGGACATGAGCAAATTTGGATTATTTCCAAAAATATATCAGCTCAAATTTTCTATTGTAGAGTCACTTCTACATTTTGTAGTTAATTTCTCAAACATTAAAGCAGATTGCTATATCTTTATATGTTGTTCCCAATTTTTAATTTTTCACTTAGGCTTAGGTGAAACAATACAAAAAAATTTAAGTCAATTCCTACTTAGGTCAACAAAGAAAAATTTTATTTTAGTTACTTTTTATTAAATAATTACATTTAATATAAATATGTATATACTTAAGACCAAATCACAATATTAAGTGACAAAATAGAAAGCGATTTTCCTTGTAATTTTCCATTTTCCTTTCCATATATGGTGTTGGACTACTATTTTTGTTTGCTACTATTTATTCATTCATAAATCACTTTCTCAGAAATTAGGCCATCCCAGGTAGGATTCGAACCAACGACCTTTGTATTGGAAGTCCAACGTGCTATCGATTGGGCTACAGGGACACAACCAGTGATTTTCTTTTTTATATTTGGTGCTGGATTATTATTTTTGTTTGTTACTATTTATTCACTAATTAAATTTAATTAATGAATTAATATTTGAAAAAATTGTACTAAGATCAAGTGTCATCCACTACAAATTTAAAAATTTTTTCAGTGGATGAATAAAAAATATTTTATTAACAATTGAAAATTCGATCAAGATATATATATTAATAAATATGTATAGGGAGAGTGTGAATTAATAGTAGGAATTGAAGAATGAATGTTAAAATCATTAACAGCAAAAATTTATTTAAATACATAAAAAAATCTTTTATTTTAAAAAGATTTTTATTAGCATTTTTTAAACTGGATATTCAATTATGCAACGAATAGGTATGTCAACCAGTACAATGTGAAAAGTAAAAATGGAATTGAAAAGAGAATATCATTACTTACTTTTATTTCTGTTACTGAATTTTCCTTTTTCTTTAAAGCTTCTTGAAAACCTTTGATCTTGCTGGTTAACTCGATTAATCTAGATAAAAACAAAATCAGGTATTCAACAAACAAACAAAAAAAAAAATTGAAAACTTTTTCTATTACAGATAAATTTAAATCATTCAATTATTTGACATTGAAGCAAAAAAAAATTGCAATCACAAAATAGTTTATATGAGTACACAGGGTTTATCTCTAAAAGATCAACTTATTTACATTTCAGGTAAGCTAAGTTTCAATAAAATTATATATTTTTACATTCACATAACACAGAAAAGAAAAATTTTTTTTAGTGGTGTCTTGACATATACATCCTTGGTTTGTTCTGTGCCGTTGGATGAATTTTTCAAATGAGGAAGTTGTACAGAATTGACAAACGATAAAGTTAATTTATGTGTGGGGAAATGCTTCAGGGTGGATTCTACAAACAGGACAGATTGTTTTCCATGTAGATGTGCATAAGTATATTATTCTTGATTTTGGAAAAAAGAACACAATTTGGGTAAAAACATACTCCAGAACCAAATGATTTTGCAGGGAGTCTGATGTTTTCTGTTTCTTCAAGTCACTTGTAGCCATGATTTGGAAGTGGACATTAAAAGCTTCATCAAATCATATTTGATTTAGTTGAAATATTACTGATCTAGTGTTCTTTCATGTAGTAAATATAAGTCCTGTCAAACAACACAAACACAATAAAGATTTCAAATTCAAAGTCCTTCAAATGGACTAAATTCACGATGGTCACATGATAACGGCAATCATGTGCATCCCACTGATTAAAAATTGACATACTAGTTGTTCAACTTGTAAAGTTTAGATAACATTTAAAATTTGATTAAAGAGTTAAAAGAGTTCACGTTAAAGAGTTCACATGTTAAAATTCTTCAAACAGTTTTCAAAATTTTAAAAAATAACTTTACATTATACGAATACTTTTAAATTAAGTGCATTTTTTTAACTATGTCCATTATTATACCGTTGACAAATATATACTTTTTAAAAGAAAGTTTCTGCAAAAAGCAAAAGTTGGTAAATGGCCTCATTGGCTGGAAACACGTGTTTACATTTATGATATATTTATAACGTCGAATTAATTTATGAACGATTGGTAGAAAACACGTGACTAAGTTATCATGCGACTATGACGTCACATGAATTTAGTCCATTGTGAAAAAATGAAAATTAAATTTTTGCAAGACTGTTTTGCATTGGTAAAAGTTTCATAACTGAGTTGAAAAAAACTTAAATCACAGTAAATAACATGCTAAAGAATAAATGTGTTTTGCATAAAGGAGTAATGAAAAGGCCTATCCTAGGAGAAAGTGCTGTGAATCAGATCCTAGGAAATCAAAAAAATATTTTAGTTCTAACAAGAAAAAGCATATGTTTATTTAAAGTGGACTAAAAGAGTGCAAATGAAAGCAGAAACTTCAAAGCAACTTTGAGTTGCTGAAATCAATTTATGTCACAGAAAAATTTAGCTCAACAAGAAAAAGTTCATAAAGTGTGTCATTTCTTTTAAATAAAAGAAAATATTCAGATAGATGTAGATCTATAATTTATGATCATAACAATTATGCTCATCTTAATATTTTGCTCATCTCACATTTAATCTACACCCACATCCATAAATTAAGGATAATGCCAGCTCCGGGAAATAAAGGTTCAGAAACAAAACAAACAGGGCTTATTTATTAAGCTCATTTATTAAACAAAAGATAAAGAACAAAAAAGATAGTGTACATGTGATACCATTCATAAAAACAATGATTTTTGCTCCCTGGAGCAATTGCAAAAAATACCCCTTTATAAAAACTTAATATTACATGGTTGGTATGATAATTAATACATTGCATGTCTCCCATAAGATGAAATACAGTCCCTACACCACCTAGGCATGCTGAGAATCAAGTTAGATTATTCTCCTCAGCAAGCAATCCTCTCCGAAGTTCCAGTACACATGTAGGATGTGGTTGAAGGGCTGAAACTCATGCATGTGCTACACATGCTGTAATGGATTCAAGCCAGGTGAGAATGCTGGCCATTCTATTGGGGTAATAAACTCAGATTGAAGGCATTCGTTTACGATGTTTGCTTGAAGATGGGTGTTGTCATCCATAAACACAAATTCTGTGTTCATGGCACCCCTAAACAAATGTAAACGTTGTTTCAGAATGACATCCCTATAAATTTGGCCAGTCATAGTTCCAATTTGAACATGCAGATCTATTCTGGTACCCAGTAAAATTTCCCCCAAATGAGCAACCTTACACCATCATAACTGCAGTTCAATGATTTTTCCTTGGACGTGAGGGGTACCTGGCATTCTCCATATAAAAGTTTGATGTGAATCACACCTTAAGCTAAACCTAGACTCATCAGAAAACATCACACATGCCCACTGTGATGATGTCTACACACACACATTGCATGTTCTCTACTCCAGGCTAACCACTGGTGACAGTGAATTGCCGTAAGCAGAACAAATCTCAAAAGCCTGCGAGCATATAGAACCAATATGTCCCAAACCTATATTCGCGGTTTGTTTGAAAAGTCATACCTGTGACTGCAGATAGCTGACGAGACAGGTCGAATGCTTACGCCATCTGCTTCTTTTAGAGTTACTGCCAAACATTGGTCTTCATTCACATTCAACTTGGGGATGATCTGTATTGTAATGTCTATTGACATTTACGTCATCTTGGAATCATTGTCAAAGCCTAGAAATGACCCTTTGGGTAATTCCAAGTTCCTTGATACTTCCATCAGAGTATGCAGTATTTCATGCTGCCAATAATTTCACAACGTAAAAAAACATCTTCGAGCTTCTTCTGTGTCATAACTGTTCTGTTATGTCACTGAGTGTCTTACAAAATGCTTGTGAAAAATTTTACTTCTTTGACACCATTCCTTATATATCTCTGTCTTATACTCTCATCATTGCAACATGCAATCAGAATCATCTGGTGACTTCCTGTAATTTGCATATTATTATTGAAGATGTATGTGATAATTCTACATGTGAAATTTTTAGTCTAGAGTTTGATTTCCATAAGATTCTGAATTATCCTTAATTTATGGACATGAGTATAATATTCATGCTCCTCTTTTTCATATTTTTAAATCCTATCAATTTTATATCTTGTGTATAACTGTACATTTTTTTTATCTTTTATATTAAAAATGTCTTATACACTGGAATATAGAACATATATAAATTGATACACAGTCAGTTGTGTATTTGTGTGGGGAAGCTGTGTAAAGTTTGTTATGTGGGAAATTCATTGAATAGAGATTCATCTTTCAATATACTTTCCAGGTTGGTTTGAGGAAAAAGTTCGCAAAATAGAGAAGAAATTGTATTGCTCCTTTCATAATTTTACATTTAAAATAATTTTCTTAAGTTTAAAAATTAATTAACACATAAACTTAAAATAAATAACAATAAATAAAAATTCTGAGAAAAAAAAATTTATGCAAAGAATTAACTAACTCAGCTTTTTGTTCCTCTTTCTTAGTAATTTTATTTCGGAAGGTTATTTTTGCATTATCCACCTAAAACAAAAATAAAATGAATAAATATACTAAATTTTATATTTTACTACACACACACATGTATAATGAAGGAATTTCAACAAATATTTTAGCTGCTACATCATCATCTTCATCAAAGTGAAAATTACAAATATTACAAATTTTTTTTTAAAATTTATGTTTAAAATTATTTTCATGCAAATATTTCAAATCAATAGATAGAGCAATCTAATTTCATTTTCGCTGCTTGTTAAAATTCAAAAACTCAACTTTTCTATTTTATTTTGTAAATTTTTAAATGTGCCACCTCTCTATGTATTATTTAATTCTTTCTTGATATGTAACACTTTTTCATACTATAGTAATATGTAGGCAAAAATATCATAAAATAATTTTTTAGGTAAAAACACCCCATACAAACATTTAATATTTGAAAGAAAAATTCCATACTCTGCATATGAGCATAAAGTACTTGATGTAAATAAAATATCTTAAATATGAAAGATCAGAATTCTTTTAACCTCTTAATTTCAAAGGTGAGAAAAAATTAAATGAAAAATGTAAGATGCTAAAGGACTGAAACACAATGAAGAATAAAATAAGACAATACCTGTTCATGTAATGTATTAAAGTCATCCAACTGTTTTGATAATTCCTCAGCTAAGTAAGAAATTTTTGACTCTGGAAAATTTTTAATTTTACTTGATTATTAAAAAATAAATAAATAAAAAAAGTTTATTAAACAAATAACCCTTTCCAAAATAAATAAATGAAATAATTATTTTGCTTAGCTGTTTAACTACACAATTAACAATTTTAAAAAATGCATACATCACTTATCAAATTATTTATTTCATATAATTTCAGAAAAAAAAAACTTCCTCAGAAAATTAAACTAACAAAGTAAAAATAATTAGCTTACATGAAACAATTAATTATGTCTTCTTAATAATATATCTATGGTAAAATTAGAGTACACCAACAGAAAATTATACATATATGAACAAGATTTAAAAATTAGTTTTTACAGTTATTAGAAATTTCTAAATTTAAATTATTAAGGAACACAATATGATTCAATTGATAAAAATCGGTCAAAAATTAAAATAATTTTTTTTAGTTTAATTTATTCTTTATATATATTTTTTTATAATATGACAATATTCAATTCAGAGTTATGATAACTTTTATGTTCGTTTCTATTCACATCCCAATGGCAAATAAAAACTTTAAATGGGATTTATCTCAGAAAGAAAAATAACTCATTTATATTTATTTAAAATGCTAATGCTTTCTTTTTCTATTATACCTAATGCTTTGAAATTTTTTTACCTATTGCTAATAGTACATGTAACAAAAGTTGGTATGCATTTTTGAATCAAAGCAACACTTTTTTAAAAAAAAACAGTTGAATTTAGAATTTATACATTATTTAAGGAATTTTCAATAAGCATTCAGGAAAAAAGTATTTTACGTATATCAATCCACAGTAAACCGTACCAACTTTTGTTATACATAGTTCAACATACTTGTATAAATCAAATTTCATGTGTGTACATCAATTATTGTAGAAGGAGGAGCATTTTTAAATCACCAAATTTTAAAAATTTTCTTAAAAAAATTGAATGGTTAGCATTTTGTAGAATCATGTTAACAAAATCTGTTTTACGTAATCCATATACATTGGTTACAAGCAAAAAATTTGTTAATCGAAGAATTTTGTTTAAATCATTCCATGTCCTTTAATGATAAAAAAATTCCCCATTTAGTAAATAAATCCAAATCATATACATATACCGCAATTTTTTCAAATCTAGCTATGAATCAAATTAAGCAAAACATAATTATATAAATAAAATAATAGTTTTGAACATCTATTGAAAACTAAGCAGACTATAAGTTTAAAAAAATTCATTATGGAATTTTTAACTTAACTCAGTGACGCAACAGACCATGAGGGACAAAGCCTACTGTGCCCAACTCAGTATACATGACCTTGGGCCCTGAGGTGCATGAGCAGATATTCTGGTCAGGTGGTCAATATGACGAACCCCCAGCGTTAAATTCAAAAGCAAGCCTAGTACTCATTTATCAACCCACTAAAGGGATGAAAGGCTGAGTCAACCTTGCCCAGCCCGGGATTTGAACCTCGGACCTGTGGTGTGGAAGTGGGATGTATTAACCACTAGCCACTGGACTTCAACAGAATTGTTAGTTGAATAAAAATTCACAATAGTTATATTAAAAATGCACTGTCTGTAATTCAACAAAAACAATATTATCAACTCAATTACAATTCATTCACAAAATTGGATCATTGTGAAATGAGTTCATATTACTTATTGCTATTAACATCAAGTGAATTGATTGAAAAATGATAAAAATTATACACCTTTTCTTTTATTTCATGACGGAGACCATTAGATTCAGAGAAAAGATTATTCTTGTTACTACACAATGAAGCTAATTCTCTTTCTATTCTTAACTTATCCATCTTCAGACTTTTCTTTTTTCTTTAATCTTTAAGGACTCTCCTTGAATTATATTGTATTGCTATAAAATAAAACATTTGTCATTAGAGTACAAAAAATGCAATTTAAAACAAAATAAAATTCAAGATTTCAGATTTATAAAGAAATACATAACTCTTAAGAAAAAAAGAGCTTAACTTTTTTTTAAAGAGTATACTTTCAATTAACCAAACAAAAAGAGAAAAGTTATAAAATACTCCCAACTAATTAGCAAAAAGTTTCCTACAAATAATCCACCAAAAAACTTGTGATGAATCTATTTCTTAAATTGATATACAAGAAACAAAGAAATTATATTTAATTATAAATATGTATTACTAATCATGGACTTTGGATTCCATATTTTTATATATTATATTACACAGTGTGAGATCAAATTATGCACAATCTAAATAGTTATTAACTATCTTGTTATTAACTATCCGTTATCCGCAGCTTTCAGGGTATTTCATGATGTTCTATGAAGAATATATACTGTTTTATATATATATATAAATTATTGATATCTTAGCATTGAAAATTGGGATTGTATTGAAAAATATTCTTATAATTCTCGATTTAAAAAGAACAGAGCTTCCAAATAATAATTCCTAAAATTGAAGTAAAATTACCTTTTACTCTCTCATAATCTCCACCCAAGTGGATTTTCCACAAAATCCATTTTTAGTGGATCTCTACTCAATAAAATAAATATGCTTGCCATATTTCAAGTCTAAATCTAATGGATCAAAAACAGAATTCTTTTTATTAAAAAGCTCCAGTAACCACCTTTGAGAGTCAATTTCTGTAAGACCCTTTCAACAAACCCGTTCAATTCAACAGCACAAACACATTCATACCAAATTTCATTAATAAAGGTCTAAAAGCTCAAAAAGGGCATTTTTTATCAATATGTTGCAAAAAATTCCCTCTGCCCCACAGGAGTCAATTTCCAGTACATCCTTTCTTAGCGAATTTTCATTCAACAAAAGTAACATGCATACTAAATTTCATTACGGTAAGTAGTAAAAGGGTAAACAAAACGTTTTTTTATAAATAAGTCCTAGTAACTCATGATGATGGATAGCTCCATCAAAAAAAATTTTTTTAAGTATTTTGTATTACCATAAAATCTGAGTATAATGCGCACTTTTAACACAAAAAATAAGATTGAAATTTACGGGTGTGCGTTATACACCGGGTATAGAAATGATAGCTTCAAAAAATGAAAAAAAGAGTTGAGCATTAAAGAAAAACTAGACTTCTACATAGATCAAAACACTATTTATTTAAAAGAAACAACATGACTACTGAATTGAGAGATAATTGTAGAAGTATGCTATTGAGGTAACTGTAGAAGTATACTATTTTTTAAAAATCTTGGTATAATAATTCCAATAAATGACTTCAAAACATAATAGAATTGCACATGTACATTTCAGGTTCCTTCGTAAAAAAAGAGGTGCGTGTTATACGGCAAATATACCTAAAAATCAAAAAATGCAGCTTGAAAGTATAAGTGTACATTATACACCAGTGCATGTTATACGTCGGATTTTATGGTATATATTTCTACTAGGATTTTTAACATTTTTCCTTTAGTCTAGAGCATGAATTATATCACCTTGATTTATTTCATAAAAAAAGGAAAATGCAAAGGGTTGGGCAAAGAAAAGCTTTTCAAAAACATTTTGAGTTTTTTTAATAAATGAGAACTAAGCCAATTCAATTATGACATTATAAACATAAAGAAATAAGTATTTCATTTTATGGACCATTAATAAAAGATGATAGAAGTAATAGTTTAATGGGAATCCAACATGAGTCAGATCTAACTTTAAAAAAACTCATGTGATTAATAATCATTATTCAAGACTAAAAATTGTTTATTTTACGATCTGAGTAACACTTGGTATTTTGTATGTAATTAAAATTTTACCAGGTATGAAACAAAATGTCATATTTCAAAATGGCTTTAATGTGCAACACTATTTTTGTTTTCATATAAATCATTTTATCAGCAATAATTATGAATCAGTGAAGTTTTAAATAATCATTTATAAACATCAAAAAAAATAATATTCTTATAATTTAAATACAACAAACTATATATAGTCCATTTTATTTTTTAAAATAATGTAAAACTATTTATTCTGTGCTAAAATAATGGACCAAAATAAATTAAATTAAAGAGTGATATGTTGTTTACTTTTATGGTACATATACACTGAATACCCTCAGAAAACAATATATAATTATTAAAATATAGATTTTAAAGAATAGTACCAACAGCAAAGAGTTTATTATGCCAACAACAGTTAAGAATAGATTTAGTTAGAGTCAACAACAAAGAGAGTACATTTATTATGTTAAAAAATAAAAATTAAAAGTCAGTCTCACTATTTTTTAATAAAAATATGCACTTAGAATGAATGTAAAAAAAATCAATGTTTACAACTGTGTTACTGATATTTAAATTAATACAGTAAAATGATTATCAGCGAAACATTTTGCAGCTTTCTTTAATTTAAATAACTCCTTAACCAAAATGAATCTAACATTATTGAATAAATGTCCAGTTAAATTCAAAACAAATTACATAAAAAAATAGGCTTCATATTCTTGAAAATTGGTGAATTAAAGTAGACACTATTTAGTTTTAAAAAATAAAGCAATTTACACCAAATTTCAATTACATGAGATTTGGAAGATTCGCATGGATTAGATAAAAAATTTTTAAAAATAAATATATTTATTTCGAAAAAAAATAATTCTTTAAATTCCCACGATTTCCATGGGCAAAGAAGATGTATCAAAATTTGCGCAACCTGCAATTTCCATGGGCATGCATTCTTTCGACTATTTAGCTGTGCAACCCATGCTGCTCTTGTTTAAGTTTTTATGTTCATATTTTGATTATCTAATTCTATATTTTAAAATAAAAACCCTTTTAAAAAAAATTTTTTGTGTATTTTAACTTTAAAATGTAGATTTAATATGTAGATTTGAAATACAGTGGGTGATCGGTTAACGAACATAATGCGTTCCAAGACTATGTTCGCTATCCGAATTGTTCGTTAACTGATCATCGATTCACCATAGACTTCTATGTGAAATCGATTAATTCGTTCTGGAGAACCTGAAAAAAATGAAATCAAAACCGAAACTGATGAAGTTTAATAGGTAAGCAACATATTCAGAAGATGAAAAACGATTTTGTTAAGTTTCTATAGTAGCACATAATTACAGGTAGCGTCATGAACACCTTATATTTTATAGTTCATGTTTGCAAATTAGAATTCACTAATTTATTTAGCCATGCAGCAAATCCCTCATCCATATTATCAGCTGTCGAAAATATTGATATTCATATTGAAATTCAAGAATTCATAATTTATATTGATTTTAGTCATCCAATAATAATTATTAATGACCTAAATTCATTGATTAATTCAAGTTTCATTTGTAATTATCAATACTAAGCATGCTTTAAACATTCTCCTTCAGTGATCTTATTTTTTATCAAAATATAATCAAATGCTTTAATATTCATTTTTTCAGAGCCGAGAATTGTTCTATTTTAGAATATCAGTTTTGTTCATTATCCGAATATGTGTTCGTTATCCGAACACAAAAATCTTTCGTGAAAGTGTTCGTTAACCGATCACCCACTGTATGTAATAAAACCATATGCAATTTTTAAACCTACTATGATAAAACAACTACACAGTGAGAGGGTTAAAATGATAAGTTTAAAACAACAGAAAAATAAAATAAAATGAATATTTTCTTTATTGAAAACATTTATAATTTCTTGTGTACCTACAAAGTATACACATGGCTTACAAGTAAGTATGAAACACATTACAAAAGAGGAAAAAAAGAAATTTTAAAGTTATGAAGGATTTTATGTTTATGATGAATTTAAAGAAATGGTCGAAAGCACTTCTGATGGAATAAGTTGGTGAAATTTAGAAGGCCAATTTATATTTGAGAGCCAGTTTTAGAATCTTTCTTTCTCTGACAAACTTGGAACAAAGAAAAAGTACATGTTCTACATTTTCCTCGCCACCAATATTACAATCACAGGAAGATGACAGAATCAAATTAAATTTGTTCAAATAACTTTTAAAGTTACCATGACCAGTGAGAATATGGTTTATTTTGTGATTAGTAAAAATATGATGGCATGATAACCTCTTATTAATGGATAGAAAAACTTTTTTTGTTAAGCTGCCTATATTTTAAATGAGATATTCTTGATTCCAAGACTACACCATTCTTTCTCTCATAACTTTCTTGTAAAAGAATTTAGGAATATTAACAACAATGTCAATTTTGTGTTTGGTGGCAGTCTTTGCAAGCAAATCAGCTCGCTCATTCCCAAAACTGCTTGTATGTCTGCGAACAAATGCAAAAGCTATCAAAATGTTTTCATCTTCCAGGTTTTAAAGTTGTTTTTGGATCTCAAGGATTATGTTGTTAGAAGAAGAAACACACTTCAGAGAATTCAAAGATGAAAAAATATTGGTATAAACAAAATAGTATGAAACAACACTACTTTTTTCAGTGATCCATTTGATAGCAAAGTTTAAACAAAAGTTCAGCTACAAAAACTGTGCACTCATCATGAATTCTAAATTAAAAGTGCACGGATTGAAAGTGCTAAAGACAACAAATGTAAAATCAACTCAGAATATCGATACCAAAAACCTGACACACAATGTTGCAACACTGTCAATTTTTTCAGATAATATACCCAACTGTAAAATTTTCACCTTGGTAACAATAAAACCCTGCAAGATCTCTTCTTCCTGATCTCGCTCCCACACACATCCCCTGTCTTCCCCTTTGCCCTTTTTTAAATATGCGTTTTAATAGCTAATTCAAATACAAGAATGCAAATCTGGAATTTGATGAATAAAGAAAAAAATGTCACACCTTTACATAAATACAATATTTTACCAGAAGGTCAAAATATATATATCAGTTCTCATCTAATAAAACTTTAATTAGGAAAGCAGTTGTTACAAAGAGCAATGTTTTAAGTTCTAATAAATGCATGGCAATGAAAACTGGCAAACTGGTTGAAAAGAAACAGAATCCTGGTGTTAAGAGCTGTAAGTATTTCTTGTTGGTGCAAAGAGATGAATGATTACAATAACAGACTGAAAAAATTATTTGAAAGAAATCTTAATTTTTTTTATAAGGAAAGTAAAAAATAAGTAGAATGGGGTATGTAATTAAAATAGAAATTCTAACCACATATCAGTTAAAATTAGACATTCAGAAGTTTTTGAAAGAAAAAAAAACATTTCTAGATTGTGCTCCTAATAGAAATATTACAACTTTTCCTAGAAAATTGTTGAAAATATCCCTGAAGGAAATACAGTTTAATCCGATAGTTTAAGAGCCTATCAGTCTAATAAAATTTTAAGAGTTGGGTTATTTCATTTAAGTGAATCATGAGTTAAATCTTATCCATCTTGAAATGGATGTTCATACCCAAATGATAGAAAATACATGTGATAGCACCAAATGAAGAAATGGGAGGCTTAAGAGGAACATCTTAAACACATCTCTCAGATCATACAATAGAAAGATTTTTAAAAAGATGGTTTTGATTCTATTTTGAAAATTAATTTCTATGCGATTTCCTTGCAAAAACATAAGCGTATTAATGTCAAATAAAAGCAATTGTTAACAAGAGTAAGAACCATTTTTTCCATTATTTTTCAAAAGCATGTTTGAAACTGCTATTTTCTAATGTTAATATTTTTTGACACAACTGACCAAATGTTGCTTGTACAATTGTAATAGAGCATAACTGCTATATATACTTCAAAGATTTTTAAAAATATTTAAAAAACAGCTATAAAATTTTAAATAAAAAGGAATCTTTAACCAATGTTAAAATCATTTCATTTCTCAACTCTTTCCCTCAGTTTCTTAAAATTATTTGCACAACAAAATTAATGTAAAATTTTCTAAAATGCAGGACACTGATAGGATTCTGCCAACTCTAATATTAAATTTTAAAATACTGATATTTCAAAAAATTTTTAATTATAACAGAAAATATGTATTAAAATTATCTTCTAAAAATGTCTATTTACTAATCATTACTGACAAATATTAGACAACATCAAACATTTCTAGTATACTAGCTGAAATGTTCGTTCTTCACACGGGTTAAGTTTTAAAAACATAAAATTAACCTATAATATTTTTTTAGAAAGGATGAAAAACCCTGTATGAAGTGGTATAACCAAAAATTAAAAAAGAAATTTTCAAATGAATGTTCACATTATAAATAATTTTAAGCAAACTGCAATTTAACAAAAACAAATATTTCAATGTAAGAGAAAATTAGCATGCTAAAAACTAAATAATTTAACAAAAACAAAGATTTCCATGTAAGAGAGAAAATTAGCATGCGCTAAAAAGTAAATAGATATAAATGAATGCAAATATGAATAAAAATTATAACAGAAAAGTGATAGCAGTGATAAGTTTCTGCAATGGGTGAAATAACCTGCAATAGAAAAACGAAAGAAAAAATTAATGATGATGAACTTATTCACTAAATACTGTCATAAATAAGAAATATTAGGAAGCCTTTGACTGGAAAAAAATTAAATTAGTATTACATGAGGTATGGATGCAATACTATCTAACATCTCTGTAATACATCTAATATAGAGTATTAGATGTAATTCAATACTAAAAAAAATTAATTAGTATGAACTTAAATCAAAATCTATCTAAAACTGATAAAACAGGTCCCTGTTGAAATAGTCCAGAACCAACAGTATGGAATGAAACAAATAATTAACTATGTTACTAAAAAATTAATTATTGAAGTAATACTTTTTTGCAATGTTTCTATAAAATTATAATTTGATCGGAAAGAGCAAACAAATGAGTACATACAATGATAAATAACTACAGTGATATTTGAATGATAACATAAAATATGCATATGATCTCCAAGAAACTATGCAAGGAACAGATTATCAGAAGCAATGTTAAATCATGATGGCATGAGATGTAAAATCACTTCAACACTGAATTTAATCTTTTCCAGGTGCATCTTTTTTCTGCAAGAATTTTTTCAATCATGAATAATTCAGATTTCTGGTTTGCAAGATAGTCAGAAGCAAAGTTAAGGCATGACGAAAAATCTGGTCAACATTGAATTCAAAGGAATCCAAAAGAAAATATGAGAATATTGTTTCAAGGTTCACCTCATCATAATTTCAGCAAATAGCTTCTTGTTAAAAAAAATTCTGATTTTTCATTTAAAATAAAGATGAGTTCTTATTGGTCATAAGGACGGTAAGGCCAAAAACAGTGACATGCAAAATATATGGAACATTCTGGTTTTTCATAAATAGGAAGCATTATCTTCACAATATTGCCAAAGTGTTAATAACAATTAGTTTGAATTTAGTATCATTTTCTTACAGTTATACTTTAAGCAATACTTTTCTACAATGAAGAAAATATTGAATATGCTGATGAAGGAAGAATAGCAACAATCTTTATTCTCAATGATAGGAAATGGCATAGATATGTAAAACATGCATACACAATCCATGTGTATATATACAATTAGCATCAAGAACAGATTGTCAGAAGGAAAGTCAAAACAGGAAAATTACTTTGATGTGCATTTAATTGCATCCCTAGCTATGAAACTGTGATATTGAAATAGAAATTATAATAGTTATTTAAATTAAAAGGTTATCTAAAACAGAAAAAGTAAGCTCCAATTTGATAAAATTGTCATAAACAGTTTTGAACAACACATAACAAAAAATCTTAAATATTTAAAACTGAAAAATAAATATAAAAATAGCCTTAAATGTAGTAGAGATTATAATATTAATTCAAACTTCAAGATTATAATATTAATTCAAATTTTTTTTTTGGTTAAATTTCTTTGAATTATGTACTTTAAATATTTGTTGGTTTTATAGCTTTTATTTGAATTAATACTGCCCCTTGGCAATTTTTGCTACTGCTGAAGACTCGCCCTTAAGAGGAGTGATGCACTTTGAATCTGTCAAGAGCTCAAATGGCCTCCCGCTGGTGGTGGGTGTCAGCTCAGGTGTCATCCTTGTCATTTAACCAATGTTCAAAATTTCGAGGTCCGGTACCAAAAGTCCTCAAATAGGTGAACAGTGCGACTTTAATATTCACTCACTTTGTAACTTTTTGGTTGCAATTGTTCAGCCCCCGAAGAAAATATACCTTTTTTAAAAATAGTTGTTCGTTGAAAAAAGACAGAAAAGTAGAAATTCCTAAAATTACAAAATTCCACAGCTATATTAAATGTAGAATTAAAGTTGTGAGCATTTTTTTAAATGTTCGACACACAGGAAAAAAGTTTCATGCAATTATGAAGAAGTTGCTAAATGTTTGATTTAAACTTTGAGTATCTTTTAAAAATCATAAAAAAAGTTTTCGGTAATATTGCATTCAGGATTTCTTGAAAAATGTCAATTAAACTTTTTCGACAGTGAAAATTTTTCACTAAAAAATTATTACAAAAAAATTTTCACTGTTGTTTATTGAAACGACTATTAATTTTTTTATTTTGTGTTGTTTTTGAATTCACTTTATAAAATCATTCAAAAAGAAAACATTTGTATTAAAAATATATTTCAGAATTTTCTTTTATTATTAAGGTTTTTTATTCCACTGATTTTCAATAAATAATTCTTTAAGAATGAAGAAAAGTTTCAGTAGTTATAAAAAATAAAAGCCTGCACTTTAACCCTCCAAGCGATCTGCACATAAAATCCTGCCATTCTAGAGATGCTTTTTTTTGCCTTCAAGTAAGATTCTCAAAAGCAGTTGAGCCATAATTTTAGAAATAAGGCTCAACCGCTGTTGAGAATCTTACTTGAAAGCAAAAAAATATGTGCGGTGCATTTTCGAAGCATCTCTAGAATGGCAGGATTTTAAGTGTAGACCGCTTGGAGGGTTAAAACAATTATCTGTAATAGTTGAAATATCCATTCTTCACACAGTTAAATTTTAAAATAAATAAAATTAAGCTTTTTATTGCAAAAAATAATATTTTTAAGAGGATAGAGCCATTGCAGAGCAGTGTATCCAAAAGTAAAAAATAATTTTTAATGAGTGTTCACATTTCAATTTGGCTTCACAGAAAAGAATGATTTCATAAAAACATATTTGAATGTAAGAGAGAAAATTAACATGCTAAAAAGGTAAATAGAAATGAAAGAATGAAAATATAAATAAAAATTATAACAGAAAAGTAATAACAGTAATCTGTTTCTGCCATGGGAACTATGAGTGAAACAACCTAAAGTGGATAAACAAGGAAAAAAATTAATTATGAGATAAACCGTTTCACTAAAATATTATCATCGAATAACATATTAGGAAGCTTTCAACTGAAAAAAAAATTAAATTAGTGCTAACTAAAATTTTAAAAATAGATAAAATAAGCCTACATTGTAATAAACCATTAAATTAAATTTTCTGTAGCATTAACTTAATATTATATGAGGAAGGGATGTGTAATACTACCTAACAACTATATTGAATTTAATATAAAATTTAGATGAAATACAATTGTGAAAAAAATTAAATTAGTAAGAACCAAAATAAACTATCTAAAACAGACTTACGTTGAAAAAAACCATAATAACCTAATGAGAGAAATAAACCTTGTTGATAAAAAATTAATTTTTTAAGCAAGACTTTTTAGCAATATTTTAATTTAAAAAATATTTGTTATTCTGCTGCAATGAACAAACAAATGAGGAAATACAACGATAATTAATTATAGTGATAATTGAAATATATATATCTTATATGAACAAGTATATGTACAAAGTATATATGATCTTCATAAAACTAAATAAAAACATATTATCAGAAGCAAAGTTAAACCGTTATGCACACATGAGACGTAAAATCACATCAATAATGAATTTTAAATAAATCCAAAGAGAAATATGAGAAAATTATATCAAGCTGCATCTTTTTTCCTCAAACACTTGGATCACAAATGGTATAAACAGATTTATATATTTGAAGATTGTCAGAAACAAAATTGATGCACGATACCATGTGACAAAAAATCTGATCAACATTGATCAGTATCTGATTCGTTTTCTATAATGATGAGAACATAGTATTTGCTGATGAAGGAAGAAAAGCAATAATCTTTCCTTTTTTCAACCAAAGAAAATGTCATAGAAATGAACATATATAAAATCTTACATCGAAAATCTACAGTTATCATATTTATGTTGCCAATCCAAAAAATAAAATTTAGAAAGAACATTTTTAACGATGATTTTTTCGAAAAACAAACGTAATTCTACCACAAAGAGTAAAATAAAAACGAATAAATACAACCATAAATATATTTACAATAAAATTTGCTAAAATCCCCCAAAAAACTGCTCAAACATTAATTTTCGCATCAGACTCAACACGTCTGATGACGTCATATCTCCATTTAACTGAAAAATCGCTTAAAAATTTTTAAAAAATCTAAAGTGAATTTCAAAAAGAACTCATCAAGGTGTTTAGGATAATGACTACAGCTTCTATGTGCCAAGTTTCAGATTTCTGGGTTACTTAGTTTGGCCGGTACAGCTAAAATACACAAACTCTTTCTTTTATTAGTATAGATATATATGTTAGAAAGAAAAAAACTCACAGCAATCATTTTTTTAACTCTCAAAGCTGCTAATTCTGCCTGCAATCTAAATCGTTCTTCTTGCTTCTCAAGCTCTGGTCTCAGCTGTTCATTCATTTTACTTCAGAATTTCTACTGTTTTCCAGAATTTCTAATTCTTTTTCTATATGACAGTAATCTTTTCTCATGTCTTTTAAATCTCCAAACATTGTATATAAACTTGGTTTACCAATCTAGATAGAGAAATAAATTATTTTTCAAAACATTGATGAAAGTTAAAAATTAATCATTCATCATGTTTTTCAGCTAAAAACATTACAGGAGTTTAAAAAAGAATGTTTCAGTTGAAATAGATATATGTCCAGTACCTATCTAAAAAAAGAAGAAAAAATATTAATCCAGCTCCTCATTTTTTTCAGTCTCGAAATTCATGAATTCATTTAATAATCCTTTACTTAAACTTTTGCATTGGACTATGGTGGAGCCAATCACAATCTATGGTGCCAGAGTATGAAGAAACTCCTTGACTTCCATTCAAATAAAAGAATCTACTTATTAAAAATCATAAGACATACAACCTCTACAAGTATTCTCAATATTTTAAGGGAACACAGTACAATTCAATTGACAAAAATCGGTCAAAAAATATAATCTAATTTTTTCAGCCTTAATTACTTTTTATGTACTTTTCTACAAACTCACAAAGTTTGAAAGCTCTAAGTTTAAAAAAAGAGTTGTGATAACTTTTAGGTTCGTTTTTATTCACATACAAGTGGCACACAAATCAAATCTTTAAACTGACTTACCTTGGAATGATAAAATAACTAGTTTGTCTTCATTTAAACTGCTATGGCTTTTTTTTCTATTGTGACTAATACTTGAAATTTTTCCACTTGTTGCTAATAGTACATGGAAATAAAAGTTGGTATGCATTTTTCAATCAAAGCAATACTTATTTTTTTAAAAATATTTGAATTTAGAATTTACACTTTTGAGGAATTTTCAATAAGCATTTAAAAAAAGAAATATTGTATAAATACCAATTATGTTATCGCAAAACTCATACCAACTTTTTTTATACATAGTTTGATGTACTTGTAAATCAAATTTCATATACGTACATCAGTTTTTGTAGGAGGAGTAGCTTTTTAAAGTCATCTCATAAGTTTCAAGTTTTTCCTTCAAAAATTAAATGGTTAGCTTTTTATGAAATTTTGAGCACAAAATCTGTTTTACATCAAACATACACATAAGAGGCAACCAAAACAATTATGAAAATCCTTAAATTAAAAAATTTGTGTAAATCGTACCATGTTTTCTAAACAGGTATCTCCCCATTACATTTAAGCATTCGTAATATTTTTCTAAAACACCAAAGCTGGAATAACCCCATTAATCCAACTATTTCTAATGAACATTATCTCCATCTTTTAGACCAGTGATCCCCAAAGTGGTCTATATAGACCCCCAGGGGTCTATGGTGACCTTCAAGGGGTCCACGCCAGCGAAAAAATAATTTGGGGGTCTATGAGAGTGGCTCTCATTAAACCAAGTGAAGATTTTAATTTTAAAAGAAAATTTAGTCAAATGGAAACTAGATTTTATCTATTCAATAGATTTACTTACTAATTTTAATGATATTAATTTGCAGGACCATGTTAGCAATTTTGACTTTAAAAAGACACATACCTATTATTTATCACGAATTATGGAATATTGTGAGAAAATTTTTAATTACTTTTCCTATTGAGAAGCAGTTTCTCTCAGTGTAGTTGCCAAACACCACAACAAAAAAGAAAGGGGGAAATAAGGGCTGGACACAAGTAACCGAGGAGATCAAGGGTCAAACCTGACAAGGTTGATCCTAAGTTTTTTTATGTATTAATTAAATATAAATTTAATTAACATGTTTTTTAAGGTTTAAACACTATACTTCACTACAGTTTCAAATTTAAATCGCTTAATGTAAGTAGCTTTATACCAGTTGTCAAAAAGACATTCAAGTTGGTAAATTCGAAAAAATTCAATATTAGGTAAGTTGGGGTCTGCTCCAAATTGAATAACATGGATGGAAAGGGGTCTATGAGACAAAAAAGTTTGGGAACCTCTGTTTTAGACCATGTAATTCTTCTAAAAACTTTACCTCCATATAAAAAGATTATTAGTTTGAATTCTATAGAGCAGTGGTCCCCAGCCCCAGTCTGTGGACCGATACCAGTCCGTGGATAAAATGGCTCCGGGCTGCCCAAGGAACATTAAATTATTTCCATTTTATTTACTGGAGTGTATTTCTCTCATTTTTGTGTGACTTTTCACTAAATTATTTTATATACTTTTGGGGAAATATTTTACAGATCCAGGTTGGGGAATTTTACAAAACAATAAAAAAGAAAATAAAAGTTCTTTTGTTTTAATTTATTATAAAAAACCCAACTCTAAATACAGCATTCAGCAGCAATATTCACAGAGTAAAATTTGGTCAACCTTAAACAGCAATCAAACACTTTAACCCAGTGTTTAAACATCCCAAGAAAAGATTATTCAAAGCACACCCAAAGCCCTATCAAAAATCCTCGCCGGGGGGCACTTTATGGGACAGAAACTTCCAGAAATATATCTGCTCGTGTCATTAAACGGACACTAGTGGAAGATCTCTATTTTCTAGAAGATTCCAGAGGGTTCAGAACTCCCCGAACATGGTCGCCAATTAGCCAAAAATGATGCCAACTTGGTTCTTCGCCAATTTTTCCCCAAGTTCTCATTCAATCGCCATTATAACGGGGGGCCTTTTTGAATGGTACAATTTTAACATGAAATAGACATAACATAGAGTAAAATAAATGCATTAAACATCCAAATACAAATTTATACACTATTTAAAAAAATTGTAACACTGCCCCTCCTCAAAGACTCCCGCCCGGCAGTACAACCTTAGTAAAGGTTCTATTTACACGGGAAAATTTAAAAACACATATAAAGAAAAAATTATTCCACAGTATTAAATACAAATAAATTCAAAGCACATAAGAATGTAAACATAAATTCCAGTATTAAAAAAAAAATAAGGAATTAGAAAAAAAAGAAATAATTACTTTCTTCAAAATAATTAATGACCATGGTCTGAACCAGATCTTATTCATCTTGGCCAAGATAAAAGGGGCTGCCTATTTTTGTATCCCCGGGTTTTTAGTGTGGTGATTTCTGATCCCGCACACAACGCATTTATTCTTTTTTGGACTGTGGGGACCCTTCCCCGTTTGCTGCAGCTTTGGAGAGAGTCCTTTTCGAGTTTGATTCCATAACAACTTTTGGGCCTTGGGGAAGTCGGGGCCGGCTCTTTTCTTGGTGGGGCTTCCTTCTCGGGGCCGCCAATCTTTCCTAGCCAGATGATGTATTTCCTCCATCCGGGGCTGGAGCGATACCCTTTTAGAAAAGGGGGCATCTGGGGGTCAGCTGAACAGAAGATCTGCAGGGAGCGAGGATCTCCGGAATCTGGGGTGGGGAATAGGGGGGTCTCGGGAATGGCACCCTGTAAGCAAAAGGAAAAAGGGGCAATTTCTTGTCCCAGTCCCGTTGATTACTGGATACCAAAAGGGGAGGTGTTCAGGATGGGGTTTAACCTCTCTTTCCATGCCCCAGCGAGGTGCGCTTTGTCCTGGTTTTGTCTCAGTATTTCACACAGCCCTTGCAAAATGCAAAAAAAGTTTCTCCCTTGATCGAGGAGTTGGAGGGACCAATCTTGGGATCCAGTGTTGAACTAGAACCTCTGCAACAGTCAGGCCTCTTTTTTGGGAATAGAAAAGGCTTCAGGCCATTAGGAAGAAGTCCATGACAACCAGGATTTGTTGTTGCCACCATCTCGAAGTGGGGGCCCAGGATTAAAAGCTATACGTTTAATGGCCTTTCCCACATTATACAGCTGCGGTCTTCCTCTAGTGGGGCCCCTTTGTGTGCAGAAAGGATCCCATGTGCAAAAATTTTTAAAACATCCCCCCCAACTTTTGTTCCAGTAGAAGCCCAAAACTTTTGTAAGGTCTTCATAAAAACCAAATGACCTCCTTGGCCTCCCCATGCATTTCCCCTTAAGGACCGGGGAAACCCCCTTTGTCTTTGGGAGTAAAAAGGGCCACCTGGATTTTTCCAATCGCCAGACCCCCATTTTCATATAAAACACCATTTCTGGATGGAGAGAGTTCCGGGCCCCCGGAAATTTTGTTGTGGGGATGGGGGGCAACCCCCGGCCAGCTGGGTTTTTTCTAGACCTAATTTTTTGAATTTAAGGGGGGTTTTTAACCGGGGATCAGCCAGGACCCTTCCTTCGATCAAAAACCCCAGGGGTCCAATGCCATGTTGATGGTGTTGAAATTTTTGGGACTACTTGATCTATTACGCCAAATTTTTTGGGTCAACTTTTTGATCTTTTTCCCCGTTCCCCCCGGGCAAGGTCTTCAAGGGGGCGTTTTTCTTTCCCCCTTTTGTTGTTCCCTTTTTCGTTTTACACATTTTTTTTTAGACTACTACTTTTAAAAAGGGTTTGGGGATGTTCCTTGTTTATTTGAGGGCAAACTTAGGTGCCCTTTTCCACCGGGACCCCCCAAAACCCTTACAATTTTTATTGTTTCGGGGGAGTTACCAAAGCCCCTGATTCACCACACCCCCAACACATGATGCTGCATCTCCTCCCGGGTTTTGAAGTTGGGGCCATTAAAATTTTGAATTTTTTCTTTCAATTTCTTTTATCTCCTTTATCCATGGAAATTACAGGGGAATTCGCAGTCACTCTAGCTCCACTGGGTGGAATCTTCTGCAACTGGCTTCAATTGGGGCTCCAATTTCAGGGGGATATAACAGTGCAGATTTAAGATCTTTGGAATTATTCCTTTCAGCCAACTGGGTTTTTTTTTAACCTTAGCCCGCCCCCGAAAACCCCAGAGAAGTTTCTGCACATTTGCAGAAATCTGAAAAAAGGTTTAAAAGGGGGTGGTTTTTTCCCTTTTTTAAAGGGATACCCGCAAACCTTTTTTCGGGGGTTTTTGATGTCTTGTTTTTTTTATCTGCAGGCGGCAAAAGTCTTTGGAAATTTTTGCCCCAACCAAGATCCAGAGCAGTATAAAGGGGAAAATTCAAACCCGCAGCTCTGTGTCGGTAAGAGTTTTGCAAAAAAATTTTAGCAGCTTCTCCTCTAAGGGGTGCTACTAGCTGACTAGCTTTGACCTCTTCAGTTCATCGATTGGTTTCAGAAATTATACCAAATTGAATCTTGTACACCTCCCAGTTGGTTTTTCCGTCATAGGTGTACAGTTTCACTGACACTGGCGAGGCAGGTACAGGTACTGGAGCAGCAGGGACAAACTTGCTTTCGTTCATCGCAACCCCGCAAGCAAGAAGTTTCTTTTCAAAATCTTCTACTCGTAGTGAAATAAGGCTAAAATTTCCAGCCACTCTTTCATATCTTTCCTCAACGTGCTCTGTTTTCTTTTCTAGAATATTTCTCAGCTCTTCTTGTCTTCTCAACATTTCCAATAATGTTTTTCAAGGCATTGATGCCTTCCAACAGAGCCTTCAGTTGCTCATCCATTACTCTTGTTATTGGCATAAAACCCCACTTCTGACACCAAACTGTTACGTAGATCCAAGGGTTCGGGGATTTTATGCAAAACAATCACAAAGAAAATAAACAGTTCTTTAAGAGCGATGCGAATTTATTATCAAAAATCCAATCCTCTAAATACAGCATTCAGCAGCAATATTCACAGAGTAAATATCCGAAGGTCTTCACACCTTCAACAGCAATCAAACACATTAACCAGTGTTTAAACATACACGTAAGTAAAGATTATTCACAAGCACAGCCAAGCTAATCGCTAGTCAAAACAATCCTCACTACTCGCTGGTTTAATCCAGACTCCCCGCCGTACCGGCGAGCATCTTTTTATAAGCGCGACAGAAACTTCCAGAAATATATCAGCTCATGTCATTGAACGTGACACTAGTGGAGAGATCTACTGCTTTCTAGAAGATTCCAGAGGGTTCCGAACTCGCCCACATGGTCGCCAATGACGCCAAAATGGTCACCAACTTAGTCGCCAAAATGATGCCAACTTGGTTCTATCGCCAATATTTCGCCAAGTTCTCATTTAATCGCCATTATAACGTAAGGGGCGGCATTGTTTGTGAATGGTACAATTTTAACATGAAATAAACATAACACAGAGTAAAATAAATGCATTAAACATCCAAATACAAATTATATACACTATTTACACAAAATTCATAACAAAATATTTTATTTTGAAGGCATATTAAATTAAAATTATTAAATCAAAACACAATCTATAATGTAAACAATTTACATCCTACCCTCAGAGGGGCCGCAGTAAAATTATCATATGTTAACCGGTCTGTGGAGATGAAAAGGTTGGGGAACACTGCTATAGAGGGCCCATTTGAATGGAAGGTGTACACTGATGGGTCCAGGATGGATACCTATACTATGCTCGCTGAGTGCATCTCTTCTTAAGGCACATCTTTAATACTCTGCACATTAAATTAAATTAATTTTCAAAACAGGGCATTTTCAGCAGAGATTATGGCTATGGATCTATATCTGCTGGGTCATGTCCAATAATATTAGAATCCACATTTATACTAAGAGAACTTTTTTCAATCTTGCTCTTAACGAATGTTAATAAGTCTTCCTACCTCTAATTAATTGAATCTAAGTAAAATCTGTCTCTCTTTCCAATTTTGATTAAATACGGGCTCACACACAATGATGACCTCCAAATTGAAATTACCAGCAGTTTTGTAAAACTTTTATTTTAAAAAATATATGACTATCCTCACCCCTGCACTAGTATCACTAATTTTTACAAACTGAATTTCACTTCAGAATAGGACAAATTTTGGCATAAACTACTGACATCAAAACTAAATAATTTGTCCTTACATGAATGCTAAATTTGCACCCTTTTTCTAATCTTCAACATACTTTTTCACTAACCACATGGACCTTTCCCAGGATGTCTATTTCATTTCAAAATAAAGGATAGCCCCCTATGCAGATGCTTATCAGAAACTATTTGTTCCACTGTCCCCTTTCTAAATATTAAAGATTATAAACTATTACCCGCATACTGATGATGAGTGGGAGGGTGCCTCCCACTCATTATTGGTATGCAGGTAATAGGCTCAGTCTGGCTCTAGCTCTCAAGTGCAACAGTTGCTCCCAGACCATACTCTCTCGTCTTGCCAGTGGTCACATCAAGTGCCTTTCATTCTCAGTGAACAAAAAATTTCTACATTTGTGCAATGTGTCAAGATCACACTCTTCCCCCAAACACATAATGCATTACACGGATCTCCCAAGTAAAGATATCTACACAGATCCCCCTTTCTTGTGCTTGACTTTTTGAGAGTCAAAGATTTAATTGATCTTGTCTGACTTTGTCAGACCCTGGAGGTTTAGAACAACAACCTAGAAACCAAAATAAAATTAATATTTGGACTGTCTGCATGATTGATAACCTCATTCTCCTGAATAAAATTATGAAATGATTAAAATAGCTCCGAATATTTGCAGCTAACATACTTCTTAATCTAATAACATTTCTTAAAATAGATAGATCTTGGACTTTTCAAACCATAATACACTCTGTACATATGATTATTATATTCATTATCTTTTATTATGTAGTATTAAATTCTATTACAATTAGCAAAATCAAATAATTTAAACATTATTGAACATATTGTGTCTTTTGTTGATGTTCCATGAGCTCTGATAACTTCAAATACAATTGTAAATCATACTTTGATCCATCTGTCCTCAGATTCATGAGGGCCAAATTTAAAGTAACATTAATATTATCTTCCTGCATGTATGCTTGGATTTTTTTTTTCCTTTCCTTATGGTTCTCAGTGCAGGTCTATCCATTGGGCGTTTGGGGCCCAGAAGGGGCCAGATAAGCTGGACTTAACCGGATCCAGAGCCTTGGATCCGACAGTGCCAAGGGGACCCGTAGCACCCAGTGCCCAAAATGAGCTGAAACTGGCACTGATGGTTCTATCAGGGTTCATATTTTGTCATAAGTTCAGGAGAATATGAATTATTTTATTCTTTATCTTATTTTGAGGAATTCCGTAT
The DNA here is from genome assembly GCA_019973955.1 of Trichonephila inaurata madagascariensis. NCBI lineage: Eukaryota > Metazoa > Arthropoda > Arachnida > Araneae > Nephilidae > Trichonephila > Trichonephila inaurata. Next base: position 121,663 of record BMAV01020122.1, read on the forward strand.
TTAAATGCTGGCTTCTCACAATGGTATTAAGATTTTTCCCCAGGTACACAGTCAGTTGCTCAAAAAACCCATCAATAAGATTGCTCCCTCCACACAAAAAAATGCTGGATGTAAATTAATATTAAACTACAAGCAAGACAAGACAAATTCACTTTTTCTTTCACATTTATTTTGATAAATGCTTGCAATTTTAATAAATAAATCAAAGGTCCCGTTATTTTTTAAAAATTAGCTAATCTTTAAAGAATATTTTTAAAAAAACAAGATAAAGCATACTTTCATAAAGATAAACATATGAATAAAAATTAAAACTCACAGCTTTAATCATATTCTCAAGCCTTTGTTTCTTGTCCATTTTTGAAAATTCTGCTACTTTTTCCTGGGGTAAAAATTGGCAAAGGTTTCCCATGTCAATATTGTACTTTTTTACAATAGCCGCTATCTGCAAAAAATAGAAAGCTTTAATTTATAAGTAAAGTAATTGCATATGAATATTTTTAAAATCTAGCAGCAAATAATTAATTCCTCCTCTTTTATAACAATTATAAACTTATTATTGTTACATATTATTACATTATTAATTAAGATATTATTTCAATGAAGGGATATAGTAACTTTAGTGAAGTATTTTTAAGGTTATCATGAAAAAATTAATAATATTGTACAAAAATTTCTGTAGAATTTCAATTAGTTTTAGAATTATTAATAGTTTTAACTATGTGTATAACTTCAATTTCAGTCTATAAATATATGCAAAACAGATTATGGTATATCTTAGCTAAACATTTCTCATATGAAAAAATGACTTGAAAATATAACTAATAAATAGGGATATTTTTATGAAAACGAAACCATGCAATACCTCACTTTGTTGAGTATGTGAGCCATTTAAGTACCACATTGATTTATCAGATTGTAGTACACGACGTATGACATCATTTTTACCACGAAGGGATTCCCTATAACAAAAGGAGGGAAATAATAAACTGAAAACAACATAATAGCGTGATTTATAACTATAAAATCACAGAAAGTTTAAAATCTGAAAGATACCTTGCATGTCAAATTTTTCCAACACATAAAATACTGAATTGATTTATGAGTATTATTGCAATCACATTGGTAGCATCGAATTCTGTCAACAATGCAGGTGATTTCCAGTTGCATTTCAATACATAATACAGCTATTTTCATTTATATATTTGTCTCTGTATTATGAATACACATAGTTACTTGATTATTTTTACCTTAATCTAATTTTCCAAAATGAGATTGAGAAATTTGCCAACAACAAAAGAAAACATGATGACATTCTTTTAAGAAAACAATACTTTGTTTCAGAAGGGCAAATTAATATATATAGTATATTAATAGAAATAGGCATTTTAAAAAGGCAGGATTTGAAAACTTTAATTAAGATATATGAAATTAAAAATAGCTATTGGTTCAAAAATAATCACCTGCCTTTTACTTCAGCTGTGATTTATTTATGATATATAAGCCATTTTTAAATTTATTGTGAATTGAAATGTCCATTCTAAAAAGAGTCACAGAATTCTGCTTAAATATTTATAATTTTCAAAAAGTACATAAAAAAAATGCAAACCTAAAATATTGTTGTAGAAATATGTATAAATACAAAAGAACTTTTTTCATAAACCATCATTTTTCTTCTCAAACATAATTTAAGGATGATATAATTAATGCACGTGTACCAATAAAACATTAATTTTCATAAAGACAGATCTTGCGGTACTATAAATAAAAATGCTGTAGTCTTTTTGGTATGTCATTTCATATATGAAAAATTAACTTAATTTTCAATAACCAAAATGGATAAAATAACTTCTCGGGAAATTATATTGTTTAAAAAGAATGAAGAAAAAATATCAAGCCTTAGAAATGAATTTGAAATAAGATTTGTAGATTTTAAATCATTAGAAAATAAGTTTTCGTCAATTTATCCAATAGCTATAGAATCAGTATTTCATAAGATGCAAATGAAGGTAATTGAGATTTAGAATAAAAAGCAATATTTAGTGAAGTTGGCACACTAAAATTTTGTAAGTATTTACCTACCAAATAAGAAAACATTGAGAAACTTACATATGCTATTATTTTTATGTTTGGAAGTACTTATTAGTTTGAGGAGTTCTTCTCAAAAAAGAAAGAAAATAAACATATCAGATCTAGAATGACAATTGTCTTGGGTCATGTAGTGAAATATTCCATAGATACAGACGGGAGGCCTGTCACTTCATTGGCCCAACACTTATGCACTGTGACTATCATTGGACAAACAGAAGCATGACTCATCTGAGAACACAACTCTCTGCCATTCACATCACTCTAGATCTCGCAGTTGTAGCTGTGTTGTGGGGTTGATAGCAGTCTTCTTAAAAGATGCCACAAGTGCAAGTCACTAACAGCCAATTTAGAGATAATATTTTTGATCAATATAAAAATACTAAAGGCATCCTACACATAGTGGAAAATGGCAGAAATGGTTTGCAGGGGATTCACTGTTTGTCAGTTGATATGTTAATCCATATGATGTCCTAGCAAGCTGACATTACTCTGGTCACACCAACACCCCTCCAACTTACCATGTATCTTTGCTCCAACTATCTTTGCCACAGCCAATGCATCATGAAAGGAAGTGTCAGCTGTGATTTGATATATGGACCAATCAGCCATTCTCAACCCTCCTAAAATTATTTGTCTGCTGGAACTGCCCAGTTGGCAAAAGCTTGGCATTTTCTGCTATTACACATGCCTTCTGAGACAAAAAAAACGAATTCCACAATGATTTACTGCCCATTCTGACAGTTCTTTAACCTTTATCCAACTCAATGTATGCAGGAGAGCTATGCATTTCACATCATTTGCATTATTCAATAAGATGCGCTTACAATAAAACTCACATAATTTTCAGGTCTCTCTTCCTTTTTCACTTTTATTTGATTTAGACACAATTTACATATTGGGAGCAAAATATATTACTTTTATTAAAAGCCTGTTTCTTATATCCTTTTATTGATTCATCATTAAAAGTACATAAATTACTTGTTCACAAAGTGTAAAATTATACAATGTTTTATCTTTTATAATTCCATTGAATATAATATTAAGTTATATCATTATAAAGTATAAAGATATTGGGTGCAAGAAATATTTTCAAACTAAATAACTTCAGAAAAATGAATATTTTTAATAGAAAACCAATCGTATTGCCATAAAATCAGATACATATGTTTATAAATCAGTATAGTAAAATCTTATAGGATAAAATAGTCTTCAATTTTGATGCAAATTCAAAAATAATTGAGTACCCAAATCAAGTAACCCTCAATCACGTTGAAATTAACATTCATAATGACACTCTTGAGCAACTCCTTGTTGTCACCTTCTTAACAACATCTCTGATATAACAATCCAGGGAACTTAAATCTGGAGAGCTAGTACTCACAAGATCATGAAAATTCTCTACTAAGGATGTATAAACTATGTAAGAGGAAGCAGTTTTCTAAAACAAATAGGGACTTCCCAGTGTCACCTCCTGGAAGCAGGAATTGACAACCATGTCTGTTTCTCAATGTACACAGAAATATTCACATTAAGGCTCTGATACGCCACCACGAAATCTCGAGCGTAATGTTAATCCTATGGAGTTTCTTTTTTCCTATATTTACATCTAGGGTATTGCTTGCAATTGCATGGAATAAAATCATTAAAAAAGTAAAAAAAAATTATATTCTTCCATTTTTTTATTTTTAAAAATTTTAAGTATTTTTAAATATTTTTTAAAAGATCAAAAATTCACATCTGTGCATTAAAACGATATAAAAACATTTTAAATTATGGGGAAAAAAAAAGAAAAACGGGAAAAAATTTTTTTTTATGCTCTTTCAAAGCATACTTTAAAATTTTAAATTAATTTTTTTTCGTAATTATTAAGTCAGCTTCACATTTGGTAAGAGGGAAAGTAAACTTGTAACTCCATTCTTGGGGAAAGGGTACAAAAAATTTTCCCGTATGTTCCATTGATGAATGGTAATTTATACCTTGGGGGGACTGTGTAACGGGTTTTTTTTTTTTTCTTTTCCAAATGGAGCTAGTTTTCAAAAAAATTCATGGTTTTTAAAAAACTTTTTACTTTGGGCTATTCTTTGGGAAAGGGATGCATTTTTGAATTTGCACTTGAAAATTTCTCAAACGCTTCTAAAATAAGTTATTCTCTGTTTTTTTTCTATTTTTTAAATTTTTTTTTTATACTAGTCAAATTATATTTTGTTAATCACTAAAATGAACAATTAATATTTATGAAATACCTCTTGAATCGTCAGGATAAAATGATTCAATTTTCCCATTCTTTTCTTTCAAACCTCCAAAATTGAGAATCGTGCCATGTAGGAGAGGCGTTGAAAAGCTTAGAAAACTCTTATGGTTTGAAAATTCGTCCCTGCGGACTTTTCATACATCCAAAATTTCAATATTTAGCTGCCACTTCCGATGGTATTGTGGAGGTTAAATGTCCTGCTTCTTGACAAGACATAACTCCTAATGAAGCAATAAGCTTAAAAAAAATTCTTTTCTGGAAAATTGATAGATTCGGCCAGACACAAATAAATAAAAATCAGATTACTTTTTACCAAGTACGGGGGCAATTACAAGTAACATGAAAGGAATATTGCTTTTGTAATGTGGACAAAAAAGGGTGTAAAATAGAAAAATATTAAAGGGCGATGTTGTGTGTGTGTGGTTTTGGCGAGATAAAATGTTTAAAAAGTTGGAACCTTTTTATTTTAATTGTTTATTGCAGAACTTACAGACCCAAGATATCTAGATCGATGCCATAACCGGCTTCGATTCTGGAAGCATGGGAAAAACAGGAAAAAGAAAAAATCCTTGTAAATCAGTCTTTGCTGGATTATATAATTCAAATGAGCTACTGCTAGTTAGGTAATGTTAATATAAAATGTAAATACCTTGCATCATGAAAATATGTAATTAAATCATAAAAAAATTTTTGTTTTGTTTTACCTGTTTTTTATTGTTCTGTTTTAGTTAAATCTTCATATAAAGTTTCATATCTTCAATAAATGCTAAATTAAAAAAATCTACATTTGAAAAATTGTTTTTTTGAAAGTACACTACTGGTATGCAAAACTTAAGCAACAATGTAAAATTTAGCAGATAGCCATGAAATTGCAGAAAAGAAGGTCTGGAGATCAGTAGAGTGAACAGTAAGTAAAAAGCGTCATGCGTATGCAAATATCAGGAACAAAAGCGTCAGAAGCGATGTTAGCGTCGCCAAAGCAGCGTGATAATCGGTCAGCGCTGCTCAGCAGTAGAATAAAATGAAGGGCAGAGATGCAATTCAACATATTCGCTGCAAGTGCCAGTGAGTCAGTTAGTGAAATATGGCTAGAAGAAATCACTGGCGACTTCACATGTGAAGAATGATGGAAAGCTGGAGGAGGGCGTACAGTCACCAGTGTAGCTGCAGAGTTGGAATCAACAAAAGTGTCATTTGCGCGGAAAGCGTTCAAACCACAGGTGCAGCTGTTAGAAAGGTTGGCGGGGGGACACCGAGGCGACAACTGCAGGGGATGACCGATATATCATCCTGCAAGGCGAAAAGAGTCGACGCAGTCAGCATTGCCATTGCTCAGAAACTCTGTATAGCAACAGGTGGAAGTGTCGCGGTTTACTGTGGCCAGAGCGCCTTCACAAAGGGCCTGTTAGCCCACCGTCCTGAGCAGCTGCCTCCCTTTGAAAGTTGGCCGAAGCCACCATTTACAGTGGACCAGAGAGCTCAAAAACTGGACAACTGATCAATGGAGTCGTGTCTTCTTTCACGGATGGGAGTAGGTTCAGTACCAGAAGCATTCTCAAGCGTTTTGATTTGGAAGAGATCGGGACCCCGGGTTTTATCCCAGTAACATCAAGGAAGAACAGGGTTCGCGGTGGTCCTGGAGTTCTTGTCTGGGGAGGCATTATGCTGAGCGGGCGAACTGAGCTTCACATTTTCAACAGAGAGTCTGTAACCGGGGATAGCTATTGTGAGGAGGTACTTCTTCCCCATGTGCATCTTTTCCGAGGTGCCATTGGCCCAGACTTCATTTTATGGATAACAATGCCGGCCACATGCACTCTTGCTGTTGAGGAACTGCTGGAAAGTGAAGATATCACTCGAATGGATTGGGCGTGCTCCCCAGATTTAAATCCCATCGAACATGTGTGGGATGCTTTGGGGAGAGCGTATTGCCACGCCTTACATCATCCGGAGAACAACCAACAACTCAAACAGATGTTGATTGAGGAATGAGCACTCCTACCTCAAGAAATGTTGCACCAGCTGGTTCTGGTACCCGGAGGCGGTCGCGAAGGAACCATTGTAAAGAGGGCATATACCATAGTAAGAAACATCTGCTTGTTGTTCTTTGGTTGGATAGACAATCATGAGTCCGCGATACTATCGTTCAATAAAGCTTGTTTTTGTTTGATTCCATACCGTATCGTTGTATTCCTTTTCAGGCCAATGCTTTTCGTCATCCTTCGTATATAATACTCTCCCTCTTTTTCAAATTTAAATGTCTTTCAGATGATTTTTGGTGAAGTTATGGCAATAAACCCCACCTGTTGCTTAAGTTTATATATGCTGGTATATAATGCCACCAGTGTATATAATGTGCTGGTACCCTTAAAATTTTCATAATTTACTCAAGCCATTAAAAGCTGCCATATATTTTTTTTTAATATTGTAATATAAGTGTATACCTAATCAACCAATAAAATAGTTTTTTTTATGTAAACACTTTTGTTACATACTGTGGAGTGACACGTGGAAAAGGATACTCGCCCCTCACTCATATTTAATGCACAGACAAATCGTTACACAATTTTAATGTTTGACATCTCAGGAGGTTGGAAGAATCCATGAAATTCCGATTTTCCTCCTCTCTTTTTAGCTCATTAATTTTAGTTAAAATTATTTGTTAACTGCGAAATGCTTAAAGATTTTTGGTATTGATTATTCTAAATATATGAATACATTCTCTTGTACCATAGCTTACGTAATCCACAACACTTTTCACTTTGATGCATTCTATTTCAAAAATAATACTAATAATCGTGATGTTTTTATTTGATTTTGTACTTATAAAGCAAATTTGTGTTTCTCTTTTGAGAAAGGAAAGCGAAAGACAAAAAGAAAATTTTAATGACATAAATATAGAAATCACCAGGAAGTTCTGACATCAAGAGAGTAAGAGAAAATTTCTCAGAGAAAAGGAAAACGTAATGCATTCATTTTGTATGCAAAAACATTTTATTTTTCATCAGGGATAAATAACGAGGATGTCACCTGAGTTTTCCCGTTTTTTCCCACCCTGCCAACAAGACTGACCCTCTACAAATTTAACATCTATCAAACCCTCTACATCATGGGTCTTTTTGTTTGTATCTTTATCTTGCTATTTGTTTGTATTATTGAGAAACTCTAGATCAGGGGTTTCCAAACTTTTATCAGTAGCTATCCCTTTTGAAAAAAGGGTTTTTCTTTTCAGTCCACTTCAGTAGCGCACACAGAAATTTTTCAAGGGGGGGGTTCGGGCTCGAAAGTTCACCATTCTTGTATTTTGCTCCTTTTGATTTTATCGATTTTCGGGAACAAAACACAGTAAAAAAACTAATTATTGAATAAATAGTTAGAATTAATTAATAAAATTAATCATTAATAACGAATTCTTAATTAAATTTTACGTATTATAAACTTAGAATTATAATCAACCAAAAAAATTCGACGGCTTTGGGGGGGGTCCGGACCCCCAGCTGGTTTCATAGGAGTACCACCGCACACTTAAGACATAATTCTTGGATGAACAATATATGATTTGGATCAGATTTGTAAGATTGTTCTTTATATATTTTGTAATAAATTTACTAAAACATGCAATATTAAGTATTAAAATTACATTTTAAATGTTAAATATTACAAAATATAACTATAAGAGATTGAAATCAACTTTAATAGCCAGATTTTTCATTGTTTCTTTATTATTAAATTATTAAAACATGCAATAATACTGATAAAAATTATCTTCAAAAGATTAAATACTAGCAAATTTAATTGAAAGAGGTAAACAAAAATAATATTAAAAGAAATAGTATCAGCTATATTAGAACATATATTCATCATCCAAAAAATTCGACCTCTCTTCAGTATAAAAAGAACATAAATGAGATGAGAAAAAATTTCCATTCAAAAAAACATCACCATTTCAATATAAACAAAATCCCCTCCCCCAAAGCAATGGCAAAAACCCCATAAATTATTAGTTACTTCACTGCTTGAGTCAGAAAAGAGAAAAACAAGGGGGAATATCTCTTATGCATGAGTGCTACAAGTCGGATAGTTTTCATGTTCTAAACGCGCAGTGATATCCCTATGAAACCACCACTTAGATGACTTATTATGAGGCAGTTCTTTTTATAATTCATCATTCTAAAAATTATGCTATGAACAGCATATGCAGAGTAAAAATGTACATAACTTACTTTGAATATTTATCTGTTTTTATTTTCTAAAGAAACTTTTTTTGTAAGTGTTCAAAAAAGGTTTTTAAAACGATGCATTTTTCTCAGAGAAAGAAGAGTTGGTAAAATCCTAAGAGAGCCCACACTCTCCGCGACAAAACGAAAAAAGCGCCAAGCCAGAATGAGATGGCGCCAAGCGAAACTGACAATGGCAGCAAGTGAATACGGAAAAATAAGGAGGATGCGTAATGAAAATATATGTAAGCAATATAGAAATTAAACATTTAAGATAAAAAAAAATATAAAAACAGCACTTACTTTCTTACTGCTGATCTTTTCCAAGTGGAGGATACAGCATAACAACAGATTTTAAAAAAGTCTTGAAGGCCTCATCGCTAAGTGAATGATCATGTGAGCGCTGCCATTTTTATTCTGCAAGGTAATGGTCGAACATACCTTGGGGGCTAGTGCAATTTCGAGCGTTTTATTATCGACCAAGTTACATCATGCCGATCGTTTCATTTAGGACATTCATAACTCTAAGCAATCAATCCTTCCTTCATACACTATTCAAACAATTCTTTCTAACCTTTCGCATTCAACAAAGTAAAAAAAATCAAAGATATATTCCTTTACACACGCACCCATTCCAGCCCGGTTCCCCAAAACAAAATGAAATTCGAAATGCCAGCCGACAAAATACAAAATTTTCAGAAATAGTAAGATTTACCAAATCAAAGTAGGGTTACCAAGATGGCACAATTATCGCCAACCCCAAAAATTTCGAGCCAAGGGTGTGGGCTCTCCTAGGACTGAACCGAAGAGTTTTTTGTAAAGTGCTGACATCTACTATCTTTTATGAAAGAAAAAGATATCTGTAGAACCATTGGTTTCATTCAAATACCACTGCGTGTTTAGAGGTATTTTTTAGAAAATGGTGGTTTCGGAGAGATACCACCGCACGTTAAAGGGTTAAAAAACACATGTTGACCATTCCACACAATTCCAAGTTTTGTTGGAATAGAACTGCTTTCATATCACATGTGATTTATATCTAATGTGCTCATAATCCACTGTCAAATACATCTCACTTATCCCACATACTTTGTCAATTACTTTTATTGTATTATTTTCAACATTCAGAATACTTAGCTAGTTATTAGTCAAAACTAATTCAAATTATACAAATAAGAATATAAAAAAGATTTTGGATAATTTAGAATTACAGAGCAGATTACCAAAAAAATAAATTAACAAGGCTAATAAATACATATCTAGAAATCTGCAATATACTCATACTTACAATTCAATTTCTATCTCAGCTTCTCTATGTTTGAAACTGATGAAATCTGATGTTTGAAATGATCTCCCTGTAAACTGAGGTTTACCACCAAGACCCAAACAAATGGCAGACATAATAGATGATTTTCCACTTCCATTTAATCCAACTATTAAGTTTAAACCTCTTTTTGGCTTGAGATCTATTTCATCATATGTCCTGAAAAGTTGAAAAACAAAATAAATCAATAATAATAAGTATGACATAGCATCCACTTATAATATAAAAAGCTTATAAAATTTATTTAACTAATCATTTAGTAGTTTTATCGTACATCCTCTGTTTCAAAATTGTTTATTTTTAGCATGCATTTAACCTTTCTGCAACAATGTACTAATCAACAAAAAACATTACAGAGATGGGAGTGTCACCTATGTATCCATCGTAAATAACACCAGCAGCTGGGAGATGCACCGGTGAATCAGGTTCATAATGATCCACTGGACTGGTTGTGCCCGTGGAAAGGTGCATTGAACAACCTCACACCCGATAATGACTGGTGCATATGACACACTCATTGCAAAAGGATAAAGTATACATTTTCTTGACCAGTAAAAATTTTACTGCTTGACTGCAATAACTAGTGGGTTCCTTTTTCCTAATTAAACTTTTTTTTGTATTTGTTTTAATATATTTCCCCAATGTTAGGCATACTAGTTGTTTGTTTGTTTTTGACTAATTATATGTTTATTTTCTTACTTTATTAATATCAGAATTATAGATGCAACAAATTCATCCCTCTCCTAATTTCCACACCACACCAACAGGAGAATGTTTGAGCTTTGACAAATTTAACATGCACCGCCCTCCTACACAGCGGGTCTTCAGCAGAACTAGGCTGGAACTCATGGCGCACCAAGCAAACAAGCCTGTTACCTTGACCACTAGGCTACCATGGCCACTTCACCAAATCAAAAGACATCACCAAAGATTGTCATCATCATTATTATTGTATGTACTCAAAGATTAGTGGGAACAGTTAACTACTATTGGTTGTGCATATCACAGCATTAAGTAATGTCTTTTGATTTGACAAAATAGATCAATGGTATAATACATAAATATTATGAAAACTTATATCCCAAAAAAATGTTTCTTTGCTGCAGTTCAGGACTATTCTACAAAGTTTACAGACAATAATGAAAAGGAGTGCTGCAAATGAAATTCATAAGTTTTTGGATTACTGGAGTGGAGAAATATCTTCTGATTTGCAAGCAGCTACATGCAAACATTTTGCAAGAAATTCTGCTTATTTTATTGATTCAGTTACTGGATCACACACTGTCTATAGCACACTTGTAAAATAAAAATAAAAATTGTCAATTGCTAAAAAACACTAGCTTACATTTAGAATCTTGCTTTATTGAGCTTATGTGATATTACAGTTAAGTTGTTCTCAGTTAAAAGGGAGTATTATAAAATTGGAAAATGGCAGCATGCAAAGCTGAAAAAGAGCCTTTGAACTTTAAAACATAAGTATATTCAACAATGTTTGAAACAAAACACACATTCATGCATTTAATTTAGAAAATAATATCTGCTAATCAGTCACGAAAAATGTTTTAATCCTTCTATAATTAGTAGTTAATCCATTAACACACTACTTGATACTTACAGGTCAAGCAGAGCAGACTGCCTAGTAAAATCTTTCTGTAGAACAAAATCTGCTGTTGTAGTTAATGCTTAGCTTAGTTCAATGACTAATTTTATATAATACATTAAAAATTTAAGCCTTAAAATTATTTCAGTCAATTTAGCAATTAAAAATTAATAAGTACTTTTTCCTTCATAGTTTTATTTCTTGTCTGTGTCTCCTCTCATACTTTTTACGATGTTTTACAGGGATGAAAAATTTAAATATACTACCATCAAAATTTATTAAACAGAGAGAAGAAAATGGAAAAGAATGAAACAAGAAATTATTAGAGTAATGTCTAGATTCAAATTAAACATCTTGAAAAGCCAAAATGCACCAATTTAGCATAGAAAATGTGCAAATAATACTTTCCGTAAAAAAGTAACAAATTGTTTGAAATTTTTTTTACATCAAAAACTAAAATATTGTAATGAAAAGTTTAACTATTTTGGACAGATATTTTTTTATGAAATCTCTAAACTATTTTTTGGTGCTAATTTGATATCGGGGGTAGTAGCGCCAAGCTTTTGTTTATGTTCACCAAGATGGGCGATAATATTACAATATGGTTACCTTAATATTTTAATCGTCTGTCGATGTGTTGCCATAGGGGATAACGTATTAATTAGAAATAACTTTATTCGTTTTTTCCCGCTGTAACCCTTTAATTTCAGACTATTTCCTTAAGAATTAAACCATTTTCTGTATAATTTTTATATTGTTTGCGTCTTCTGTTTAATTCTGGGCTATTTTCGTATATAGATATTTCTAAAATGAGTGAGTACTAGAATATTTATTTCTTAAAAGAAAAAGTGTTGTGCTTTTAATTACCGCTATAAATCGTTTATTTTCGTTTTAAAAAATGTTTCTTTTTACATTCTTTGTTCGATGAAATTTGTTGAAGAAACTTACAGTGCAAGTTTCATATTACAAGCTTTCACTACTTTGTAATTGATATTCTAAATTAATTTTAACATACATTATGTAATTATTTTATTCATAATGAAAAAAAATGCAATTATTACTATGTGTAATATAATCATATAATATTCGTTATTTATAATTGTTTCTTTTAGCATTTATTTATAAATATTATTACAAATTTTGTTATTTATTTATAATTTATATTGTTATTTATTTATACTATTTAATTATAATTATTATCTTATTTATTTGTAGCTATTTCTGTTGTTTATTTATAGTTATGTGTTACGAGTTCTCTTATGCATTGTTTTTATTTTTTTACAATTCGAAGATTATTCTTTTTTATAATTACTATTTAATTATATGGTTATTATTTCTAATAACTGTTATAAAATCATACTATATGAATACCACTATATATAATTATTATTCATTATTTATTGATTGATCTAGGTTATTCTCAATCTCTTCCTATATCCTTTATTTGAAATACATTTCAAAACAATTCTTTTAAATTATTGTGTATCATTAAATTACCGCTAGGCCACCATATTGGATTTCATTCCAGCAACAAGCAGCACTTGGCGCAATTACCCCCATTATTAAATAAGGTCCTATTTTTTTAATATCAAACACCCTCTTAACCTTTTGTAGGCCTAATGTTCCAAAAGTGGAACATTTTCAAAATATTCTGTTAAATTTTAAGTAGAAAGAAAATCGGACTAATTTTTTAATACCAGGTTGGATCTTAGTTGAACCCCCTAACTGGCAACAAATAAAAATGTCCATTGTATCCAAGTAGTAATATCCAATAAGTTTGTTGAAAATGTGTTTAGATCAGCAAAAGCAAGACTGATGTGTGTGGCTTAGAATGGTAATTTCATAAGTGAGTTGGCGATAATTCTAATGATATGTTCGCTGATAGTAAAGGACATCCAAGTAAAGTTAATGATTTTTCATTTATTTCCAATAACATAATTGATAATGCTTAAAATTATATTACATCAAATTTCTTACATATATTAATGAAATCCATCATTTTTCTATTAGTTACAGTAATATAAGTTGATTCAATTAAAGTATTTCAATATTTCTATTCATTTAATTTTGTACAATGAATCGTCATTTATAAAACCACACTCTGGCTCAAGTGTAGTACAGGGGCCCTTTGGTTTTGGTGAATTTTATCTAAATGTTATGGTAAGATAAGAAATTCATTCTGGCCCACTTGTAGACCTATTGCTAAATGAAGTAGCTTGGCGACTGATTTCACCCGCCAAAAAAATTGACATTGCCAAGCCCCCCACCCCACACACACTACCCGGGCCAACTCTAGCAGTTTTGCCGCCCCGGACAAAAATGGAAAATGCCACCCCTTTCTCCAAAGCAAAACAGAAAGATAAATTGTTTGCATATATTCTCTCCCATATAACTTGAATAATTCTTGCGAACAAAAAGGCAGCATAACAATATATATATTATTTGAAGTCAAATAGAAAATAATTCGAAATTGAGGACATAATTACCTGTTATTATTGCAAACAAGTAAAATGTAAGAGAAGGAATCGCCCATTTCAAGATTGCAATTTCTTCTATACTGAGATGGGATGACAAACGTTAATTTTAACTTATAGTAACTGTTCTTAGAATAAATAAAACCTCTGATGACTCTCTATCCACAAAAAACTCTTATTGCTCCTGTCCCCTTTTGGATAGCTGACTCAGGGCATCCTATGGGTGAAAAGAATGTCCGTCAGTGGCGCACACAAGTGGGGGTCCGGACTGAAGCCAAAGCCCTTGATTTTTTTCCGATTGGTTATAATTCTAAGTATATAATACGTAAAATTTAATTAAATATTTGTTAATTTAAAGATTAATTTTATTAACTAATGCTAATTATTTATTCAATAATTAGTTTTAACTGTTTTGTTTCTGAAAATGGACAAAATCAAAAATAGCATGATACAGAATGGTGAACTTTCACCCTGAACCCCCTTGAAAAATTCCTGTGTGCGCTACTGATGTCCGTTATGACCAAACTCCAGGATGGGAAGAAAGTTACTAGTGAAAGATGCATAAACTTATCAAACTTCGATTAAAACATATACTTGCCCCAACTCTTAATTTTTTAACTAAAAAAAAATGACTTCAACATCAAAGTATTAAATAAGGAAGTAAGATTTGTTAGATGAAATACCAAATTCACAACCAATAATATTTCAGAAAATATATAAAACCTTTTGTATAATAAAATATTTCTAATTTGGTCAAAATCCCCGGGCAAAATCTTTTTAAGGGGCCCTGGCCGCCCTGATACTACACTTTAATCAAAAATTTAAGGGTTCCAGTACGTTTTTAACCGCTTTAAATAAAATTGTTGTACAAATCTATCAGAAAAGTGTAGCATATTTTAAAAAAAGAGGAATAATTATTTCACAATGTCAAGCATTAAGTGGCAAGAACAAAGAATTTTTGAAAGTTCAAAGAAAATTTTAGAATTTGAACACAAGAAGTGTTTCATAGCTGAAAGAAATTTTTCAAGAAAATCAAACAGATGAATATATTAAAACACTGCCTAATGACCTGATGATCAATAGCAGGCACATTTTATAAATATAAATTAAAACATATTTAATTAGCACATCATAAGAGACAGTTCGAGACCTTGTTATTAGTCTCTCCAATACTCACATGAATCCTTTCAACTTTATTCTTGTAATGCGCCCGCCTTTATACCCTTCCATGTTTATATCCAATCGTATATATTGTCCACATTTAAATTCCCAAAAACCCATTTGTTTTATTTGAAAGATACAGGAAGACATTTTACTTTTTTTGATTGAAAGGTTGAAGGGGATATAGAGCAACACAGGTTATGATCCCTAAAGACATTTTACAATTTGGTATGAATTATTAGAGAACATTGCTTTATTTTGAATAGTAGGAAAAGTTAATAATATTAAAGAAAGGATGATTCCTCTCGAGGAGGAGAGAAAAAAGCAACAATGGGATGGTACTAATTGATTGAATGAAAAATTGAAGGGGATATAGAGCATCACAGGCTATGATCCCTCAAAAAAGAAGAAAAGGCAAGAAAAAGCAAAAGATTGTAAAACTAAAATATTTCATTCCCTTTAAAAAAAATTCTAAAAATTTATTTTTTATTTTGCTTTTCCCAAAAAATCTCTAAAAGGGGTAGGAATGTGGATCAAAATGAAGAATAGACCAACGCTGGGCATCTTTGGGGAACTGGGAAAAAGGGGAAAGTTTCCCCCCTCCCCTCTGATCGATTTGGGGTCTTGCGTTGAGTTGTTTTTTATCACCGTGAGAGTTTGGTGGGTGAATTGGAAATGGGCGGGCAAAAGGGTTTCCCCGGTCAAAATAAAAATCCAATTCGCGGCCGGTGTAGGGAAGAAAATACAATTTATTGGCCGGGGGTCAGAGAGAAAAAAAAAAAAGTTAAGAATTTAAAAAAGGGGAATTTATTTGTGGGGTTTTTCCCAGGGTGACAGAAACTATTGGGGTTTGTACAAATTTCAAAGAATTCTTCTGGTTTTTTATTGAGATTGGGGTCGTGTTCTCAAGATTGTGAATGTTGATATTATTAACGCGGTAAATTTTCAAAGAATTTTTCCCTGCTTTTGAATGGGGGTTTAAAAAAGTTAAATTTTTTAAGGTTTTTTATATATGTTTCATTTCAATATATCTACAAGTTTTAAAATTGCAATGAGAGAATTTTGAGCATTATCAAGGCTTAATATTGGAATTGCTGCATTCCCCCCAACGGACATCCTTTTAAATTGGGCGCAAAACGGCAGTTAGAGAAGTTTTTTTGTGGATATTCATTTGGAATTCCGGCATTAAAGGGGGTAAATTGAGCTAAACAATTCGAAATTTACCCCGCTTTATGTGTTGTTTCCGAAGGTTTTTCTTAAAAAGTCCTAGGTATTTCGTACTCTGGACCAGTGTAGGGGTGTGGAAAACAGGTGGGGGTTACATGGCTTTCTTCTCCTGTGAAGAATAGACCAGGGATTTCGAATTAGTATATCCTCAGTTTAGTATAATGTGGTCCAAAACATTTATACAATTACATGTGGTACAATTTCATTATCCTGTTTAAATTTATGTAGAAAGGGCCCGGAGTGATAATTTTTACGAAGATTCGAGTGCTTAAGTTTTTTTCCTTCGATTCTCTTCACTTTGAAATTATTCAATGGTCGGGAAAATTTCCCAATTTTTTATTGATTTTTAAATTTTATTTCGATATATATATTTTTGAATGTCTTCGAGGAATCCAGTCAATGTAAAACATTCCACTCCGGGCCGATCTTGCGAGATTATCCGCTTCTCATAATTTAATTTTTGAAATTCCCGGGAAACAAAGCAAGAATTAACGTTAATGGATAGCATGTAAATTTTGTTAGCGGTTAGAATTTCCTTATGGCAGTGTTTTCTCAAAATGTGGGGCGCCCCCCGGCGCGAAACCCTGAGGGGGCGCGCGGCATATCGAAAATAAAGTTTAAAAATAATTTTTACTGGGAATTAAAACAAAATATTTTCCCTAAAAAAAATTGCACTTTTACTCTGATACAATTTATGGGAGATATAAGGCATATATATATCTCAAAAATAAAACTTTTGAATACCAAATTAGCTATTTTTTGATCAAAAACCAAAAAAAACTTTTATTTGTTTGCTGTAACCCATGATGGTATTTTACTATTTTTCAAAAAAACGCATCCCAGACCCAGAATAAAAAAATTTGGGGAACATAAAAATTCATCACTGTGTTAGAAATCCCGCACATTAAAAGCTGTAATCGGGTTTTTTGCTTATAACTGTTTGACCTTCTAAGTTATTGGTACATTTATTTGATCCTTTCTTATATATGTTTTTTGTTTCTCATTTGGGGGAAGTTGTAATAGTGTATGATAATAATGAATAAATTTTTAACCCCGGAATGGTCGGGGGCCCCAATAGATAAAAATTTTCTGTGGCAAAACTGTTTTTTTATTACCAAGAAAATTGAAAACTTTCTTAAAATTTTGGTAAGTTTACTTTCTCTTTTAAATTATTCTTGGAATCACGATTTGTATCCAAAAAATATTTATAAAAAAAAAGGGCTCGGGGGCTCAATCCCCCGTGTGACCATTAACCCCAGTATCGAGTGTGTTTGGGGATAAAACATTTTGAAGCCTTCTCCTTTTTAAAAATTAAAAATAACCTATTATTCTTCAAAATTTTATATTATTCTTCATTGTTTAACATTAATTCTAAACTAATTCCAGGGCAAAAATTTTAGTTCCTTAAAACAAATTATAATATGAGCATTAAAATAAAATATCATTTTTCGTTTTGTAAACATTGTCGCGCATTTGGGTTTTTCTCTTTGAAATTCAGCTATTTATCAAGAATGTTTTTTTTTTAAAAATGAACTCGTTTGAAGGCGGGACTTCAGACAGTTTAATTTTAATGTATCAGTTCTGCACAAGGTATTTTATAACAATTTTTAATACAAATTAAAAAGGGAAGTTTAATAAGTATTAGCGACTTCCCTGGGCTTGTCTTGGGAAAAAGTTTTTCGGAAGGGTTTAAAATTTGAAATTGACACTCTGATACATTTTTTTTATATTTGACTGAGATCTATATTTTTGTCTTGAAAGCCCTCATTTTTCAATCTATTCCCAAATTTAAAATTCGAGAAAAAATTAAAATATATATTACTTAAAAAGTTAATATATAAAAATTTTAAAATACTTATCTTACTAATTTTTTAGGTTTATATTTAGATCGTTTTGTAGCTTTAGCGTCAAAGGGGAAATTTTTATTTTTTCAATACATTAATTTCTGTATAAGGGGGGCGATAAAAAATTTTGATTGTAAAGGGGGCCCGTATTGAAAGTTTGAGAAGCACTGCCTTATGGGATTTGGTTGATAATTCTGAAGTGCAGAAAGAACAGAAAGACCATCCAAAAAAATAAGTAAATTTACATTAAATTCCCCCATCATCTAAAGCCTGACAAAAAGCCAAAACTTTTTGCACAAAACGGAGTTATAATGGTTGATTCTGTAAAAAAAAGAAATTTTTTATACCTGTTATCGAAGTAATTTGGTGATTTTTGAAGCATCAGTAGCTATAAACGAAAACTTTTTAAATTCACGTTCGATCGTTTCATCAAATAAAACGCTTATTGCGGGAAACGGGAGATTTTTTTCTTGAAATTTAAACCTATAGATATAAATTTTTTGGGAGGTCTAAAATGTAATTAATCTGGGGAAATTTAAATAATTTGATCACCCCCAACATTTAAATCATGCAGTACACTAATGATATTATTTTAATCTTCGTCCAAAAAATTAAGATTCATTGTCTCGGGCTATTTAATTTAAAAGGGGGAAAATCACTATTAGAATTTGAGTAATAAAAACTTGTTTCCCAATCTTCTAATTTTTTCTGACAAAATTTCTTGACCAGCTAACTTTAGTAGCACAATATTTGGGGCCGGGGGGGCTTAAGGCTATTCGGAGGGCTTTAGTTTGAAAAATATTGAAAAAGGGTTTTATATTTTTTAGACCATTTATTTATTATGTGCAAAAAATAATAAAACACTATATGCTATTTTTAAAATTTAAAGAATCTCTTGATTCGGCCAAAAATTTATATCCATACCTTTCAGTGCTTTATCCTTTCAAAATTTACTACTTAGTTGATTTTTAATATAAAAAAATTGGAGCGTTTAGAAAAAAAAAAATCCTAAGTATTTAATAGAATTTGCCATTGTAAGGGAAAACCAGCCCAAAAAAATATTAGGGAAAAGTATAAATTTTTTTTTTTTGATAATTCAGCTATTGACATTTCTTTGGGCTTAAATTCGATTTCCAATATTTAAACCCCTGGGAAATTATTTCCCGTGTATTTTTATTTCAAATAATATT